>AWWV01009166.1:0-35158 GCA_001974805.1 Corchorus capsularis
CTCTCTCTCTCTCTCTCTCTCTCTCTCTCTCTCTCTCGCTCTCTCTAAAAAATAGAAAATACTTAATTTGGCTTAATGTGAAAAAAGGCCTCTGAAGTTTCCGTCAAAGGTCAAATAAGCACATGAACTTCAATTTTGGCTAAATAAGCCCCTGAACTACCAATTTTGTTCAGATAAACCCTTCTGCTATGAGAAAAGTCATGTCAGCATGCCACGTGGCCTAAAAATACCACGTCGATTTAGGATAAATTTTCTGAAAATGAAAAGAAGTTTTAAAAATTAAATGACTGGTAATATAAAAATTAAATTTTCTAAAAATGAATTCAGAATTTATGTTTTCTTTAATTGTTTTCTTTTCCAGAAAATTTACCCTAAGTTGACGTGGCATTTTCAGGCCATGTGGCATGTTGACATGGTTTAGTCTCATAGCAGAAGGGTTTATCTGGCCAAAATTGGTGGTTCACAGGCTTATATAGCCAAAATTGAAGTTCAGGGGTTTATTTGATCGTTGGATAGAAAGTTCAGGGGCCTTTTTTTACATTAAGCCCTTATAATTTCTTAGCTATACTATATTAAAAAGTGCGAGTCTTTGTAAAACTTTTGAATCACCCATTATACCCTTCTTTTTCAAACATATTTCTTAAGTGCCATTGTTTAAACTATTATAGTTTTACTGTATTAAAAACTCTACTTTTATTTAATTAAATCTTATCTTTATAATTGTTTTTATTTTTACCATTTTACGAACATATTTCTTAAGTGTTATTATTTAAACTATTATAGTTTTCCTGTATTAAAAATCATTAATGTTACTTAAATAAAAGCAAAATAAAACTAAACTAAACTAAACTAAAATACTAATTAAGTAAACAATTAATTAAAAAGCATACTTCCTTTCCAATGGTAGAAATTAATCAATAGGAGATATGGATCATTGATATGAAAGATAAATTTAGTACAACCAAGTTATTGAATTAGCCAAGAATCAATTTTACGCCATTAAGCAAGATTCATTCAATAACCTCTTAAGAATAATTGATCTAATTCCCTTAACATGGTAAATAGTTAATCTCACTCCGTTAGCCCTAAAGAATAACCATATTTGTTGCGCCAAAAATCTCTTGCTAGAGTTTTTGCGGTAAAAACTTTATGACAGCATAGGGGCATGCCAGTCAAATTGCTGAAATTGACAAAGAGGTTGTAGAAACTGGATCTGATGCGCGGAGCAGCAGATTAAAGATCAGAGCGATTTGGGGGGACTGGATCAAAGTCACACCAGAGCATTTAAATCATTGGATCCACAAGAAATATCTTCCTAAATTTGCGCTTCAAGAGCTGTTGTTGATTGAGATTGAGAGAAAATAACAAGTTGATTGTTATTACTGAGAGAGAAACACGAGTACAGTGTTTTAACGTCCGGAGACAAGATTGAAAAGAGAAATAACACTACATGAGTGTTCTTTTGTCCGGAGACAAGATTGAAACAAGAAAAATATGAAGAACGAGTAAGAACTCGTGATGAACAAGAGAAAAAGCGCGGAGCTTTTGAGAGAAAATAAGCACGGAGCTTGGTTTTTTTTGCGGAGCAAGTTTGTAGCTGTAGGAGTTGGTTTGTGAGATGAGTGATATATTTCTGAAGCTCTGGGATTGATCCCTTTATATAGGGGGCGGCATGGGCCTTGAATTTGATGGGCTTGACTTGCTTAGGAAGGCGAATTCCACCTCCTTAAGAGATGACAGCTTCTAGGAAGGAGAGGTGAAGCTTCCTTCTTCTTTTGATAGCTTCCAGAAGCAGGGAGAGGGAGAGGAAACACCTGGGGCGCCTCCTTGCTTCTAGAATCACGTTGGTCTTCCTCCTTCTCTTGTGATTTTCGTCCTCCTCCTCCTGGTGCAATTCATGATGTCTCTACTGCCTCCTATGAGTTGGAATCAACTAATTTGACTATGAGATGGACTCCGAGTACCAAGATTTGAGTTCTTAACATCAAAGCCACGAAATTGATGATACTTAATCATATCAAGCTCATCAAATTATCAAAATAACCTTCAATTAAGAAAATGGCTAAAACCGGGGTGAGAAAACCACTTGTCCTTAACTGAAAAGAGTGTAAAAGTTACAACCGAGGTCGGATTGAGTCCTAATTTCACTAGTAGGGTTCGATTACCACCATAAGACCATGGGTAAAGTCTTGGTCGAACCATAAGACCATGGGTAAAGTCTTGGTCGAAATTGAGCTCTCCTTCATGGTGAAATTGGTTTCACACGTCAAACCGTCCTTAATTGAAAACCGTGAATAAGTTTTTCATCTTAAGTCCGATTGAGATGAAATTTTGCTAGAATGATATACTAAGCTTGAGGATCACCATGGTAATCTCCTTGTAGAAGTCGCAGCTCTCTAACCCTCTCAATTTATCAATTTCGCCATTTTGTCCTTAATTGAACAAAATGCAAAAGTTGTAGTTTTGCCTCCCGGGAGAGGGGAAGTAGCTAGGCGATTTCTCCACCATGTTAGGGTGAAAATATTGAGGAGTTGTGAGGTTTAAAATCTCACTCCTCTCTCTCTCAAATAAGAGTTTCTCCTACTAACAAACTTTAGCTCTCTACCTCCTTCAGATGCAGGAAGAAGGAGACAGTTTCTTGAGACAGGGCGGCCCCTCCTTAGACATAGGCTATGGCTTGGGCTTGGTATTGTAAGTCCATGAGATGTTTCCCATCTCCTGGATGCAACTTCCTTTTTTGTTGTCTGCCTCCTGTAGGCAACTTCATTAAAAGGAGTTCTCCTCTTAATTGATTTTTCTGCCTCCTCCCTAGTATAGGGCTGCATATATGGATAATAATAATTATTTCAAAAACAATTATTATTTAATTAATTAATTTTGGCATTAAATGATTAATTACAAGAATTTCCTAATTCATCAATTAGAATCATGGTGGTGCAGAAACTAAGTTTCATTAGGATTTGTAATCAAATCTTAACAACACATCTTGACATTATTTATGTGAAGACCAATTTACCCTCAATTGTAAATTGAGGTATAAACAAGGCCCCCCCAAACTTAAGTCCTTGATCTTAAAAAGGATTTAAGCTTGTAGAAAAGGAAATTAGTCTATGCCGAATTCACCCCCTCTCTTTCCAAGTTAATGTCAACCCCTCCTTGCTGCCATACTTAGCCGAAAATTTGCAACTTTTCAAGCTTCAATGGCTTCCAAGAATCAAGAATTTAACGACAAAAATTATCAAGCAAAGTCCTCATCCCTGCCAAGTAATTTAGGACGCAGCTCCCTTTTTTTGGAGGCTTCCATATTATTGGCAAGCAATTTGGATCAAACTTCCATGGTAGCAGCTCCAATTCGGCTCAATTAGAGCCAAAAATCAAGTCCATGCTGATTGATCCCAAATTGGCATCAAACCAAGGTAATTGCTACTCAAAATTTCGAATTTTTGAATTTAGTTCATCAATTCTCAATTTTGTCGCATACCCTAGGTATTTGATCATGTTGATGTCGACTTTGATGATGAATTTTTGGTGATATAGCTGCTGGAATTTAGAGATTAATTTGATTTAGAAATCAAATTAATTTAGTGAAGAAATTGGCAAAAAAAACCCTAGAAAAACCATGTAGTTTTCAGTCTAGGATTTAATTTTTGCCACAAATCTTCTAATTAACATGTTGCTGCATATAATCACGGATCATATGGCATAAATCATGTTAATTAGGTTAAATTTGGGGCTAGGTGTATCGATTAGGGTTAGAAACCCTAATTGCAACAATTCTGCCTAATTTGGCCAAAAATTAAAGTTCAATTCGACCCAGATCTTTAATCTAGCCAAAATTGATTAGGGATTGTATGTTTGTTGCATGAAATTAGCTTGAATTGTTTAAGAACAAAACCTAATTTGATTGGGATTAAAACCCTAGAAGCCTTGGCCTTAACTGCAAAAATTGCAATTTTCGGCGGCTTGCAATCTAGTCCATAGGGTTAGGGTTTTGCAATTTTCGGCCTAATTGGTTAATTTGGGCCAAATTTTACTTTAATTTAGCTTAAATTATTAACATAATTAATTTTGGTAGCCATAATTAATATTTTTTCCAAAATAAAAATTATGAAATAATTTTCAGGTGCTAAAATTTAATTTCACAAACTTGTTGTATTAACAAAAATTGTAAATTAATAATTTCGTTAATTTTTTTTTATAGGCGGCTTTGTCCACTAAGCTTTGTATGAACTTGGTGAGGACAATGTCCTTAGCACCATTCTTCTTACCCCCCGGGCATTGCTTCTATCCTTTCAATCCTAGCTAGGATGTTTTCCTGGTCTTAAGTCATTTGCTCTTTAAGTAAGTCGTTTGACTCCTTTATTCGAGTAGTCGACTCCATGAGCTGTTGTAGCTTTTGGTCTTGCGCCAAAGATATTCTATTCATGGTCTTTACAAAGAACTGAACCAAGGCCATTGAATTAGGATTTATTTGCCCCAATTTTGGGTTGGCGTATGCCTGATAAGCTTCATCTTCATCAAGAAGACTTTCATCTTTTTGAGCGTCGGGCTTTGAAGAGTTATCAAACTCCATGTCGTCCATGTATTCTTTGATTTCAGAAGAGTCTTCAATCTTCTTGGAGTTGGTGATTTCTATGGAACCGTCAACTTCCTCAAAGACAGGGTGGTTAGAAAGTTGCCCCCCGAGCGTAACTTGATCATCTTCATGTTTGGAGCAGTCATCACTTCCGATGCTGTCAATGGTGACATCATCTTCCTTAATGGCTTTAGCGCCATCTTCATTGCCCCCCGAGTGTTCGTCGTCTTCACGAGGCAATTGACTTGTGATATCATCTTCACCACTTCCCATACTCATGTCTTCATCAATAAAATCAGTAATATGGGTGGTGTTACTAGTAGAAGTGGCATCATCACTAGATGAAGTAGTGGCACCAACATCTACTTTGATTGGAGTAGACTCATCATCACCATCATCCATATTGGAAGTGGTGGAGTCAGCGGTAAATTCCTGGAGTGTGGAGTTCATGTTCATCTCCATTTCTTTTCTTGTTTTGGCTCTTTTACGGAGTTCACGTCTTCTCCAAGTCTTCTTATTTGGTTGAGTAGGTTGGCTAGAGAGTTTTGGATGTTCAACCCTCCGCCAAACACCACTTTGAACTTTTGGAGTTGACTGCACCGCTCTAGATGAAGATGAATAAATACTTGGCGTCACTTTTGGAGTGGATGGATATTTTGAACGCGCCATCTCATGCCTTGCCCTAGGTGGAGAAAACTCCAACCTTATTCTAGGAGCCTTGTCTTTCAATGCCATTGACCTTGGAATCCGTGGAGGAGGTGTAGCTAAGGGTGACGTTACCTGCTGCTGTACTTGCCCCCCGAGTGCTGCTGCTATCTCCAAGATGGCTTCCTGCACTTGTTTGAAGCCATACTCACTTTAGATTCATTGGGCTTGATCGGACCAAAATTATGCATCTTTTTATGGTCATTTTCCTATGCTTTTTGGGTATTTTATGCTTGATTATGCCTTATATTTGGTATATTTGTGTTTATAGGTGATAAAGTGAAGAAAAGTGCAAAATCACCAATTTTGTACCTTTTTGGAGCCTTTTTGGTTGATTATTTACACAAATATTTTCCAAGGACAATTTGGATGAAGAATGGAGCCAATATGATCGTGATTGAAGAGCTTGAAGAGTCAATTTTATCATCATAAGATTGATTTTCAAGAGTTTGAAGCAAAGGAGCAAAGTTGAGTTTCAAGGCAAGAAGACATGTCAAATGGCAGACAAGCACTAGAGCACATAGGTCCTGAGACAAACCAGGTGGGGCGCCAGGCTTGCGACATGGGTGCCCAGCGCCAGTCGGGCATGCCACCCAACCAACACATGGGCACTGGCAACATGGGGCCTAAGGCCAACGACCTGGGCGCACAAGCCATTAACATGGGCGCCCAGGGGGAGTCGGGGGCCATCCATGCGCGCGCCAAGCATGCCATCATGCGTGTCTTCACCTTGAAGCCTCTTCACTTGTTTCCAAATTTGGCGACCTTTCTGTATTTTGGCCATAACTTTTGATCCAGAGCTCCGTTTGAGGCGTATGAGTAGGCGTTGGAAATATAACTCCAAGATCTACAACTTTCGTGTTTTGGTTGAAGGCCAGTTTTGCCGTTTTCGTGGACGAAAATGTCCCTGAAGTCAGCGGACAGAAACTGTCCTGGGCCTTTTTTGCAGGATTGACCAATTTGAGCCCAAATTCCTATTTGGATTAGCTTGAAGACTTGGATTGAAGCCCAGCACGTCTTTAGGGTTTGTTTAGCTCTAAATTAACCCTAAGCCACCCTCTATAAATACCCTCTTAAGTCTAGAACCCTAGCCACCTATCAACACTTACAACCTCTCTTCTACAACTTTTTTTAAGGTTTGCGGTTTGGAGAGGAGGCAGCCTCCTCCTCCTCTTTTCCACTTGGGTTTGTAAGTTTTCAATCTCTCATGGATTGGAGTTTCCAATCCATGAGAGGCTAAATCTTTATACTTCTTTTTCTTAGGTATTTTTGATCAATAAATCTTTGGTGAGACTTTTGTTCTTAATAATTTGATTTTTCTGTTTGAATATGTTTCTTATCTCTGTACTTCATCTTATGTGTTCATGTTTTGATAGATTTGGTGGCCAACTTATCTTGATGAGTATGAATGCTATAGTTAGAATCATTGATTCAAAGTAACAATTGAGCTTAGGAGTCCTAGTTCAATGGGATATCAAACCTTATTGAAACCTATAGACCGAACGGAAATAGGTGTAGGTGAGTTTGGTTTTAATTTAATTAAGCATGCAAGCATATAATAATCTTAATGCTTTATTCTGGAACTAGTTGATGGAATAAAAGTGTCGATCTCTGGACCGAACGGAGAGGGATTGACTAGTAGCATGTTAGGGAAAGTAGGAGTCCTCGCCCTAGACCATTTATTTAAATAGAGTTGTTTAAGATTTTAAGAGGATTACTTTATTCGAATGAAAATTGATGTCTACGTCTTAGGCTATATATCGATTTGGAATAATTTATGATGCTTAATTGATTGCAATCTAATCAAATTCATGCTTGGTGTCTATGATACATGATTTACTTGATCAAAATAATTACCTAGAGGAAAAGAAGTATGTTTTCAATTAATTGTTTTTCTTAAATTGTTTTCTTAGTCATTAGTTTAGTTTTATTCAATTGTTTCTTAATCTAGTTTGCCTATTTTGAAAACCCATAAAAATCCCCTTTCGTAAGATTTTCTTTAGTGTGATTTGCCTTTAATTTGCTCCCACCTTCTCTGTGGATTCGACCCCTACTTGACCTAGCTAATAGTTATAGGTTTGTGGGGATTTATTTTGTGATTTGTTCAACGACCGATCAGGGCTCTTTGTTTTTGGATCATCTCTTGAAGTCTAACATCCATCTTTCTCATCACCTCTTCTAAGGTGCTAGTGAGATCATTAGGAGTTATGGTGTAGGTGACGTCTCCTGGGAGGTAGGAGGCGTCGCCACCTTTGTTGCTTTTTGCAAGCAGGGAGACGTCTCCTGAGACAAGAGAGGCACCTTCTTTGTTACTTTCTGCACCAGTTTCATGTCCATGTAAGAACATGTGGTGCAGAGAATCCTGTGTTTTCCTTGCATCCTTATTGGTTAGCTGTCCATCTTTTGGGAGATTAAACGCAACCATGTGTATAGGAGCTGGGAAAGGGTCCTTGTCAACTCCCATATCCTTCTTGGGAGGCTCAGGGAACTTTAGTATTCCCTTTTTTATCTTCTCTTGTACCATATTTTTGAACACAGTACAGTTGTTGGTTGAATGCCTCCATGAGTCGTGGTACTTACAGTACTCTCTTCCTTTGATGTCTTCAGGTGGAGGGAGGACATGTCCTGGAGGAAGCTTAATCATACCAGACTTGTGCAGAAAATCAAAAACTTCATTCGCTTTTGAGACATCAAACGAATAAGTTCTGCTTCCGTCATGTGACTTATTTTCTGCTTGGCGTTGATACATGGTGGCAAACCTCTCTTGTGTCTGAGGATGTCCAATCCCTGCCTTTACTAGGCATGGACACTCAATAGGCCGGTCAGCTTTGACTTCAGCAACTCCAAGTTCAAAATTTAGCTCTTGATAGTAAGTGCCATATGATGAACTTCTTTGTTCGTTGTCCTCTCGCAAGAGAGTCTCATATCTTGCCACTTTGGTTGACATCTCGAAGAAATCTCTGAAGTGAACTCCTTTGAATTGCTTTTGAAGTTCCATGTCATGTCCATTGTGTGCTAACTTTTTGAAACGAGCCAAGTAGTCTTCAGCCAACTCTCATTTCTTTTTATAGAGGCGTGACAGGTCAGCCATGGAAACTTCTGGTTCAGTTCGATAGAACTGCGTGTGAAACATCCTCTCCATATCTTCCCAAGTCCTTACTGAATTGGGTGGTAAGTTAATATACCACGTGAAGGCTGCACCAGTGAGGGAGTTGGGGAACAAACAGAGTTTGTGATATCCTAAGTTAGCTTCTCCACGTTGCAGTGTGAAACAAGCAATGTGTTCCAAAGTTGTCTGCTCACTTGAAATTCTAGAGAAACTTGTGAAGTCAGGTACTTTGTACTTTCTTGGAAGTGGATGAAGCCTATCATACTCTTCAAGATATGGCTTGTGGAAAGATGGCCGGCCAACTCTTCTGAAGCCAGGGCCGATCATGTCCTCAATCATCTCCCTGATATGATTTTGATTCACTGGACCTTGCATCACAGCAACTTGAGGTGGAGGACGTGGAGCAGGATGGCGTTGATGGCCATTCCTTGCACCATTGCCATTTCTGACATGAGGTGGTACATAGGCTACCACTCGAGGACCAACAATATTGACCTCTCCCTCAATGTTGTCAGCAACGTCCTCGGCAACTTCTTGATGTCGAGGGAGGAGTTCAGCTTCATTCTCACCTCTTGCTGCTCCATCTCTAGGAGGCAATACATTATTATTACCAACTGCATCAACTTGGGGTACACCTCTCACTTGATTGGCACCATTGTTGTTAGCTGGCGCCACAGGTGGAGGAACTGGCACAGGGAGATCAACAACGTGTTGTTGTTCTTGCGCCACTTGTTGGATTTGCCCCCCGAGTCTATCTTCAACCAAACCAATCTGAGCCATGATGTTTTCTCGATTTTGCATCATTTGCTCCTAAAGTTGGTTATGGGACTCATTCATTCAATCTATTGATCCTATGAGTTGCTGCATCTTCTACTCATGCGCCAAAGACATTTCATTCATGGCGTCGGTGAGGTATTGCAACAGGATCTTCGAATTAGGGTCTAAAGGCAGTAGTGAAGGGTCAACTATGGCTTTGCTTCTAGTTTGCATGCCCATGACTTGACCTCCCAGCATCACCTTTTGGCGGCATCTTTGCCACTAGGAACTAAAAAGAAATAACGAAAAAAGTAATTAAAAGAACAAGTAAAGAAAGCAAACCAAAGAGGCGTTGAAGGAGGAGGGACTAGTTGTCGTGTCCTGCTTCGATGACATCAAAGGGAGTGTGTTGGTGTGGATCTTGCAGGGGGCGGACACCGTGTTGAGAGATTGAGAGTGAGGGAGTTGGGGATCACCGACTTTGAAAGAGAGAGCTTATGGAGACGCCGAGGAAGGAAGACAAATCTTGTTGTGTCCCACTAGGCGTGCCAAAAAGAGATGTTGCGCAAAAAATCTCTTGCTAGAGTTTTCGCGGTAAAAACTTTATGACAGCTTAGGGGCGTGCCAGTCAATTTGCTAAAATTAACAAAGAGGTTCTAGAAACTAGATCTGGTGCGCGGAACAGCAGATTAAATATCAGAGCGATTTGTGGGGACTGGATCGAAGTCACACCGGAGCATTTAAATCATTGGATCCACAAGAAATATCTTCCTAAATTTGCGCTTCAAGAGCTGTTGTTGATTGAGATTGAGAGAAAATAACAAGTTGATTATTATTGCTGAGAGAGAAACACGAGTACATTGTTTTAACGTCCGGAGACAAGATTGAAAAGAGAAATAACACTACAGGAGTGTTCTTTTGTCCGGAGACAAGATTGAAACAAGAAAAATATGAAGAATGAGTAAGAACTCATGATGAACAAGAGAAAAAGCGCGGAGCTTTTGAGAGAAAATAAGCACGGAGCTTGGTTTTTTGCGTGGAGCAAGTTTGTAGTTGTAGAAGCTGGTTTGTGAGATGAGTGATGTCTGTCTGAAGCTCTCAAGGAAGGAGAGGTGAAGCTTCCTTCTTCTTCTGATAGCTTCCAAAAGCAGGGAGAGGAAACACCTGAGACGCCTCCTTGCTTCTAGAATCACGTTGGTCTTCCTGCTTCTCTTGTGATTTTCGTCCTCCTCCTCCTAGTGCAATTCAGGATGTCTCTACTACCTCCTGTGAGCTGGAATCAACCTAATTTGACTATGAGATGGACTCCGAGTACCAAGATTTGAGTTCTTGACATCAAAGCCACGAAATTGATGATACTTAATCATATCAAGCTCATCAAATTATCAAAATAACCTTCAATTAAGAAAATGGCTAAAACCGGGGTGAGAAAACTACTTGTCCTTAACTGAAAAGAGTGTAAAAGTTACAACCGAGGTCAGATTGAGCCCTAATTTCACCAGTAGGGTTCAATTACCACCATAAGACCATGGGAAAAGTCTTGGTCGAAATTGAGCTCTCCTTCATGGTGAAATTGGTTTCACACCCCAAACCGTACTTAATTGAAAACCGTGAATAAGTTTTTCATCTTAAGTCCGATTGAGATGAAATTTTGCTAGAATGATCTACTAAGCTTTAGGATCACCATGGTATTCTCCTTGTTGAAGTCATAGCTCTCTAACCCTCTCAATTTATCAATTTCTCCATTTTGTCCTTAATTGAACAAAATGCAAAAGTTGTAGTTTTGCCTCCCGGGAGAGGGGAAGCAGCTAGGCGATTTCTCCACCATGTTAGGGTGAAAATATTTAGGAGGTGTGAGGTTTAAAATCTCACTCCTCTCTCTCTCTCTCACATAAGAGTTGCTCTTGCTGACAAACTTTAGCTCTCTACCTCCTTCAGATGCAGGAAGAAGGAGACAGTTTCCTGAGACAGGGCGTCCCCTCCTTAGACATAGGAGACGGCTTGGGCTTGGTATTGTAAGTCCATGAGATGTTTCCCGTCTCCTAGATGCAACTTCCTTTTTTGTTGTCTGCCTCCTGCAGGCAACTTCATTAAAAAGAGATCTCCTCTTAATTGATTTTTCTGCCTCCTCCCTAGTGTAGGGCAGCATATATGGATAATAATAATTATTTCAAAAACAATTATTGTTTATTTAATTAATATCGGCATTAAATAATTAATTACAAGAATTTCCTAATTCAATTAGAATCAGGGTGGTGCAGAAACTAAGTTTCATTAGGATTTGTAATCAAATCTTAACCACACATCTTGACATTATTTATGTGAAAACCAATTTACCCTCAATTGTAAATTGAGGTATAAACAGTATTATTCAAGAAATAAATCATGTACTATTACGCCTCAGAATTTAATCTAGGAATAAAGCATTAAGAACAATTATAGAATCAAACCTATATCTAACCAAACTATTACGCCTCAATTTTCAATAAGGCTTATTAATCCCATCCAACCCATTATTCGTGGTGATCAATTTGTATCAATTATTAGACATACCAATTAAGTTTCAACCTAATAAAAACAATAGACTAATCCTTTTATTGACAATAGTGGCCACTTGAAGCAATAAAATTCATAATCATAATCATTATAACAGGAATTAATATGCTATTCAAAAGAGAAAATCATACCAAATTATAAGTGCAGAATCTCCCCATATCAATTGATTAAAATATCCAAAGGATAGAAAGTATTAAGAAAACTAGCCTCTCATGAATTGAAGAAAATCCAGGAGAGAAAAATAAAGAAAAGAAGGATAACTTACAGAAATTTCCCCACCCTTGGGCAGCTGTCACAAAGAAAACTAGCCTCTCATGAATTGAAGAAAATCCATGAGAGAAAAATAAAGAAAAGAATGATAACTTACAGAAATTTCCCCTCCCTTGGGCGGCTGCCAAAAAGAAAAGAGAGAAGAACTAAAACCTAGAAAAACTAATGTTTAGATAGCTTAGATTTTTCTACCACTTAACGTGGGTATTTATAAGAGGCTCCTTAGGGTTAAAATTAGAGTTAAAACCGACCTAGGATGCTTTAGAGACGTGCTGGGCTGATTTCTTGGTCCTCAAGTGAAATCCAACAACTTTGATGGGTTGAAAATTGAGAAAACCGAAGTCTGGCCCAAAACTGCTACTGTCCGAAATGTTCAGGGGCATTTTTGACCATCTTAACGGCAAAACTGGGCTTCGTGCAAAAAGAACAAAGTTGTATATCTTGGAGTTAGCTTTCCAACGCATCTTGAATTATCACATTTGGACCTCTGTAGAGAAAGTTATGAATTTTCTCCCGAAGTGTCGCTGAAATCAGAATTAATTGGAGAAGCTTCAAGAGAAAGACACCAGACCCGCGCTGATTTTGGCAGCCCGACTATCCCTGGGCACCCAGATGAAATGCCTAGCCGCCCAGGTTGTAAGCTTAGCCACCCAGGTCAACTAGGGAACCATCAGGATGTCGCATCCTCTTCTATACTTGACTTGTGTTCTTGATCCTTTCACCTTGGAAACTTGTAGCATCAATTTTCATGGCTTCCATAAGCATAAAAATAAGCTTGAAAGGGTCTTCAATCACGAACATCAAAGCTCCAAAATCTTCATGAAAATTCTACTTGAATATTTGTGCCATTATTCCATCAAAATAGCTCCCAAAAGTAGGAAAAATAGTACTTTTCCACTTTTCTTGTCTTCAAGACATATGATCACAAATATTAACAAAATAAGACATAACCAAGCTCAATCACGCATAAATCCTCCTAAAAACATAGGAAAATGACCATTAAAACATGTCATATTTTGGTCTGATCACTAATTTAGGGCACAACCTTTAATTTGGTCAATTGAGTACAAAACGTTTGAAAGTCAGTTCAATTAAGGGTAAATCGTCAATTTGGAGAACGTGTTACACACACTAGTGAAGCACGTTATTTAAAAAATGGGCACAATGTTACCGTCTTTTTTTTTTTCAAAGAAGGCATAATCTTTTGTAAAAAAATTCTTTGCCTAATTTTAAATGGTTTATTAAATTTTTAATACAATATAACGATTTATCACAATGAAATATATTTTTAGTGAAATTAAATTATTCTTAAATAATTAAATTAGTTTCAATATTGTTTTCCTACTAAAAATATTTTCAATTTATTTTCTTTTTCTTTTCTTTTAAAATTTTTCTTAATTGTATCATTTGGGTTCAAACTTAAATTTTTTTTTTCATTTTTTCTCTCTGAAAAAAATAAAAAAAATGAAAGAAAAAATTTAGAAAAAAAATGTAAGTACTCAATTCGTGGCAAAACGTTTTGGAAATACTATATGACAAATTATACAATACACCGTCAGTGGAGTTTAGCAGACTACACAAGCGGGTTCTAAAGGGTGATATGTGTCTTCTAGGAACTAGATTGAAATATTTAAAACTTAAATTCAAAAATGGACATGTGTCAACTCTACAACCCGCTTATGGAGTCCAAAATTTACACCGCCGGTGTATCAAATAATTACCCATAATATATCTATACTATATATAAAAGTACGAATAAGGGGAAATTTTTTGTTTTCTGATTGTACCCATATTTTTAAAATATATTTTCAATTGTACCATTTTTTAAAAAATATATTTTTAAATTGCTATTACTAAATAATATTTTAATTATTCAATTATTTTTTTAATCATAAATTATTCCACTATTAATTATATAATACGTATATTAAATTATAAGAAAGTCAATTTGCCTTTTTGTTTAATTAAAAATTTCAATTTAGATATAGAATTATAAGTTTGTCAAATTGATTTTAGTTTATACACATGCAAATTTCCTTTACTATTATTTTTTTAATTCAATATTTTACTTCTAATGTCAATTTTTAAATGTCAATAAAAAGATTAAACTAACACTAACACGTACAATACTATTGTTAATGAAACTCCATCTCTTCGTTATATAATGTTTTGTTGCATTCACTTTATTCAATTGGAAATTGTTGAGTTAGAAGAGTAGGTGATATTATGATTTTGATTTTCTTGTCTCTATGTGGTTATCAAAATTTTATAAGATGGTTATTATAATTTCATGAGGATGTTACCAAAATTTCATAGTGTGTTATCAAAATTTCATAGTGTGGTTACCAAAATTTCATAAGATCAGATTATTAAAATCTCTTAGGTTGGTTATTGAAATTTCATAGGGTGGTTAACTATCACAATTTTATAAAAAGGTTATCAAAGAGATTATCAAAATGTCATAGCGAAATTATAAGAATTTCATAGTGTGGTTAACAAAATTTCATTAGGAGGTTATGATATTTCATGGGGAGGTTATCAAAATTTTATAGTGTAGTTATCAAAATTTCATATGAAGGTTATAAAAGTCTCAATTTCATAAGGAGTACCAAAATTTGATAGAAGGTTATCAAATCTCATAGAGTGATTATTGAAATTTCATAGACATCGGATTATCAAAATTTATAGGAAGATTATCAAAATTTCATAGTATTGTTATCAAAATTTCAAAGCGAGATTATCAAAATTACATAATGTGATTATCAGAATTTCATAGAGGGGTCAACAAAATTTTATAAAGAGGTTATCAAAATTTCATAAAGAGGTTATCAAATTTTCAAAATGTGATTACAAAAATCTCATAGTGGTATTTCTGGGAGGTTATCAAAATTTCATAGTATGGTTACCAAATTAGGAAGGTTATTAAACTTTTATTATGGAGTAATCAAAATTTCAGGGAGGATATCAAAATTTCATATGAAGGTTATCAAAATTTCATAGTTTAGTTTTCAAAATTTCATAAGAGGGTTATCAAAATTTTATAGTATGTAGATCAAAATTTCATAGGGAGATTAACAAAATTTCATGATGAGGTTATCACAATTTGTAGTTATCAAGATTTCATAAGAAAGTTATGAAAATTTTATAAGGAGGGTTATCAAAATTTTATGGGAAAATTTATCAAAATTTCATAGCGAGGTTATCACAATTTCATAGTGTGATTATCAAAATTTCAGAGTGTGATTACTAATAATTCATATAGAGATTTTTAAATTTTCATAACGTGGTTATCAATATATCATTTGGAGGTTATCAACATCTCATAGTGTTGGTTATCAAAATTTCATTGGGAAGTTATCAAAATTTCATATTGAGGTCTTCAAAATTCCTTAGGGAGGTTAACAAAATTTCATAAGAAGGTTAAAAAAAATTATAAAAAAGGTTTTCGAAATCCTATAGTATCGTTATTAAAATTTCACAGGAGGTTATTAAAATTTCATAATGAAATCATAAAAAATAGTTTAATCATCATAATTTAATAGAGATGTTATCATAATTTCATATGAATGTTTTATTTAAATAAATTGCACCACGTGCAACGCAGGTGAAAGTTAAAACTAGTTTAGGAAAAAGTGTTTAAAAAAATAATTAACGATGCCACTGTTAAAATAGATGGCGCATGTATTTCACACGTCAAAAGGTTTTGCCTTTAATTTATCAATACCCTTAATTGACCGATTTTAAAAAGTTTTGCTCCTAACCCGCTAAATTAAAAAAATTTATCCTAAAAATTTTTTTTACCTAATAAAAAGTAAAATAAAAACGAAATTTGGTGTTGGACTCAAATTTATAAGAAAAGCCACTAGCCCACTGGTAGGTCACGAGCTTCAGGCC
This sequence comes from Corchorus capsularis, assembly GCA_001974805.1. Taxonomy (NCBI): domain Eukaryota; kingdom Viridiplantae; phylum Streptophyta; class Magnoliopsida; order Malvales; family Malvaceae; genus Corchorus; species Corchorus capsularis. The sequence continues at coordinate 15,867 of AWWV01009166.1, forward strand.
CACTAACTCCCAATACTCCCGACCTGACACGACTTCATTTATTTAACCCTAATTTGTCCAAATCCGACTTCCCACGTGTTATCCTAAGCTACGATACAAAAATAACAGAGGATCTCATACATTTGATTGAAAATTTAAGCCCTTCCATCCAATTAAAAGAGGACACGTCAGCATTCAAAACAGCTCCCTTTCGAGACCCACGGTTTTTACCAGATCCAACGAGCGCCAGTTCAGCCAAACCGGCTCCGAGTGAAGCCCAAATTTCGGCTCGGTTTGATTATTATAAAACAAACCTGCATACTTTATGCTAATTAATCTCTGCCTTTAAATCCCACACTCCCTGCTCACACTTTCCTTCACTCACTTTTGCCTAACTTTTTACGTAATTTTTATTTATTCCGTCTCTCGTTTGTTTGCTTGTTTGTTTTTGTGTGGTGAGAGAGTGAGAGCAGATCAGGGAGAAAAAGAAGGGATGATCTCAGTTTGCGACGTTTCCCTTTAGTCCACGTGACTCTGTCTTTCTTTTCTTTCTTTTCCAATCTTCTACATTGTTACTTGAATCTCAAATCAGGTGGTTGAATCTTCATTTTTTTAGCTTTAATTTCTTGCATTTTTATATTACTTTTGCCTTTCTAATTTACATTTCTGGGTAATTTTGTTTCCTTGGATTCTCCGTCACATTCTTTTTAATGATAAGAAAGATTGTTTAGGAAAGCAAAAGCGATGTGGGCTTTCGAGTAGTGAATTGTGGACTCAGATTAGTCAGAATTTGAACTTAAAGAGAGTGTTAATTGAAGATTCTTATCTGTTGCTTAGTTTTCTCAAGTCTTATTTCTTATTCTGTCTGTTGTTTTTTGCAGCTGAGAATTGATAGGAAATTATCAAATCAGAGTAGCCATGGAAGTGGAAGGAAAGTTTCTGAATGTGGGTATTCTCATAGTAGCCACTATAGTAGTGGCGAAGCTCATATCTTTCCTGATAATGCCTAGATCTAAGAAGCGGCTGCCGCCGGTTGTCAAAACGTGGCCAGTGATTGGTGGGCTCGTTCGATTCATGAAAGGGCCCATCGTGATGCTCCGAGAGGAGTATCCAAAGCTTGGCAATGTTTTCACGTTGAACTTGTTAAACAAGAACATAACTTTCTTGATTGGGCCTGAGGTTTCAGCTCATTTCTTCAAGGCTCCAGAAACAGACCTGAGCCAGCAGGAAGTTTATCAGTTCAATGTCCCAACTTTTGGCCCCGGTGTGGTGTTTGATGTGGATTACTCCATTAGGCAAGAGCAATTCCGGTTCTTTACGGAGGCTCTTCGAGTTAATAAGCTTAAGGGCTATGTGGATCAGATGGTTACAGAAGCTGAGGTGAGCAATTTTGCTACAAACTTGGCTTATGTTACTAAATTTGTTCGATTGTAGTAATTTTTTGGTATCTGACCATAAAGAAGTGCCTCTTATGTGATAGTTTTGTGGTATGATACTCTGACAGGAGAAAATGAAGTATTAACCAACATTCTCTTTTCAAGATAACTAGAAAGTTTGGTAGATAATAAATGAACCTATTTAAATTGGTTATTTGTTTATTTCATTATATGGATTATGGGGACTTCAGGTAGACATGTAACATCGTACGGACTTGCATAACTTATATTTGAACTATGATATGCACATGCTAACAAAGGTTTTTTTGAATATTAATATTGCTTTCTTTAAAATCAAGTAAGAATTATGTTTCCAAGTTATTGTAATTGATGCATGTCGCCTCTGTTTTAACCTTGACAGTAAAAAAGAATGTAAGCCAGTGGCTTGTATTCATCTAATGATTTCCTAGCTCACAGCTCACTAATGTTTACACCTTGGACTAGTCTTGTGAATCAATATTATGGGTGAAAAAGGGTTATTAAACATTAGGTTCATATGGGAGTCCAAATGGCATCTTCGTTAAGAGAAAACTTTGTGAGTTCTGTACTGATTTTGAGGTTCATCGAGTGGTCGACAGTCACATGTTCACTATGTTAGCTCAACTGTTCTGATTTTTCTTGTCTAATAATTCTGAATTTGGGCAGGACTACTTCTCGAAATGGGGGGATAGTGGTGAGGTGGACCTCAAGTATGAATTGGAGCATCTGATCATCTTGACTGCTAGTAGGTGCCTCTTGGGCCGGGAAGTGCGTGATAAGCTTTTTGATGATGTCTCTGCACTCTTCCATGATCTTGACAATGGCATGCTCCCTATCAGTGTTATCTTCCCTTACCTGCCAATCCCTGCTCATCGTCGCCGTGATAGAGCTCGAAAGAAGCTTGCAGAAATCTTTACAAATATCATAAATTCCCGCAAAAGTGCTGGCAAGTCAGAGAACGACATGTTGCAATGTTTCATTGACTCCAAGTACAAAGATGGTCGCCCGACTACTGAGGCTGAAGTAACTGGCTTGCTCATTGCAGCTCTCTTTGCTGGGCAGCATACTAGTTCCATCACCTCTACATGGACTGGTGCCTATCTCCTCCGCAACAAGCAGTTCCTATCTGCTGTGGTTGAGGAGCAGAAACAACTAATGCAAAAGCATGGAAGCAAGGTGGATCATGATATCTTATCTGAGATGGACACCCTGTATAGGAGCATTAAGGAAGCCCTGAGACTTCATCCCCCACTAATTATGCTTCTACGCAGCTCACACAGCGACTTTAGTGTGACAACCCGAGATGGAAAAGAGTATGACATCCCAAAGGGCCATATCGTTGCAACATCTCCAGCATTTGCAAACAGGCTTCCTTACATTTACAAGGATCCAGACACCTATGATCCTGATAGATATGCTGTGGGGAGGGAAGAAGACAAGGCAGCTGGGGCATTCTCATATATTTCCTTTGGAGGCGGCAGGCATGGTTGCCTTGGTGAACCATTTGCTTACCTCCAGATAAAGGCTATATGGAGCCATTTATTGAGAAACTTTGAACTGGAGCTTGTGTCACCTTTTCCTGAGATTGACTGGAATGCTATGGTGGTTGGTGTGAAAGGAAAGGTGATGGTTCGTTACAAGCGGCGACAGCTCTCTGTTAATTAGCTAGATAACATATGTGGGTAACTAGCAGTTTTAATTTATCTTCTTGTTAGAATGTTGGCCCTCTTCGTTATGTTTTTCGAACTTTGGTATATTTGCGTTAAGTAGAACGTTCTTGGGATTCTATTCTCTAGTGGCCTTTGTTTATTTCCATAATATTTATGATTTCTTTATAAGCAAAGTTTGGTTTCACTGTTTTGCACTTGTGTCGGATTCCTTTTTGAACCAATGAAGTTCTAGTAATCTCGATTGCAATAGAAAAGCACTTGGTAGTATTTCTTTTTTGAAAGTATCGAAACTTTGAATTCTGTTCATTAAATTCGAAGGTATGGAACGTTGGAAACGGAAAGCATTTCATGATTCTGTTTAGGTAGAAACCGGAAAAACTAAAGGACAATTCATTACTTTTGCACTAGGCAATTTGTGAAAATGACATGATTATGTACCAAAAAAAGGACTATCCTAGGTCGAGCTATCTCGGTAGAAATGCAGAAGAGTTTGGGTCAGGTCATAAGGATTCCCACACCTAACCATGGAGTTTAAGTCTACCTAACTATGAAGTTTAATACTGGACGGATATATCGAGGTACCAATAAAATTAAAATTCAAAAATAAGTGATTCAAAATGTATTAAAATTACGGATATTTATAGTAAACGTTTGAATTTTATCTTGAAATTTTGAAAAATTCTTATTTACATATATATATTTCCATATATTTTAGAATTAAACATATGTAAATAGATTAGACATTATTTTTTATTTTTTAATATTTTTTACTACGAAAAGCGTGTGTATATATATATATATATATATATATATCAAATATAATAATTTCATCATACATTTATTTTATCTTCAAAATTATTGTTACCAAATAAATCACTTCATTAAATGCATGTCAGGAATCTTCCTATTCTTAAGATACTAAAACCCAGACTTAATTGAAACAGATATTTTGACAACAATGTGACTTTTACTTTGATTTGGCTTTAGGCAAAAAAAAAAGGTATTGAATTCCAAAATGGGGATGTTAGGAATATTACTATTAAATAGATGACCAAAACTCTAATTTAAGACAAAATACCCTTCAACTCTTTGAATTTGAGATGCGTTTCCGTTGACGAAAATTAAGAGACGTTAGTTATGTGTGGTTACGTGACTAACATCCATAGTGAGAGGGGTGACATGTCTCAAATTTCTAGAAACAAACCAAGGTTACAAACTTCATCTACAAATCATGACCAGCAAAAGCAAACAGTATAAACCCATCATTTTATATACAAAGGCGTTACAAAACTTTTTAGACTAAATTGAGGATTTAAAAAAACAAAATTTGGACAGTGACCAACTGGTCCTTTCTTCAGACCATAATCTTTTAGTCAGGAAGATGGAGAAATGACAAGCGCCAAGAATATATAGAATTTTAGTGAACGAGGAATAGCCTATATAGTTTTGAGACAGGGATTCTTCACTCACACTCTTTTCTCAATGATCCCCATTATTATTATTTTCTCCCATGGGCTTCAGAGTACAGCCTACAGATGATGACTTCACCTCTCTGTATCGACAGTATCAGAAAATTTTCCTGAAATGAAAAGGTAACTTGTGATTCATTTTCATGATGAACCTATTGCCAGCAAAAAAGGCTAAAATAAACACAATTTCTAACCTCAATAAGTATCAAGTCTCTCAATGTTGTAACCTCTGAGCGCAAATCAATTTGGAATGATTTTAAGGAGCTCAATATCGAAAAGTAGAGTTTTGTCTATAAGCCCTTGGTTCTTGAGCACAAAATCCAGTGCTCGCTGACCCTGTAGAAGCCACAAAAGCTGCATTATGTACATAATAATAATAATAATAATAATAATAATAATAATAATAATAATAATAACACAAGCTATTATCAAAATGACTCGAACTCTACCGAGAAGGTTGTTGGTCTGGGGCCACTTTTATTGTAATCATTTTCAGGATATCCCAGTTCTGGCGGCACTATGATCCTGCATCACTGTGATGTAAACTGTGAAATTTGCATACAACATGCTTACATGAAGGAAATAATTTAATCCTGGTTTTATTATCATGATCAAGGGAAATGGTGTCAGATATATGGCATCAACAGGTTTCAGAAGTTTAATAGCTTCCTATAGTGTACGGTGATAAATTCTTATCTCAGATTGAGAAGCAGTGAGATGCATTGAAATGCATTGATCAAGCATCTTTTCTGCTGGCTTTGAGAGGATTTATTTGTCACATCTTATGTTGGACCCAAAGGAGATTCTACAGATGACTATGCAAAGCATGAATACAGCTATACAAGATTAGATGCGTCAGAAAAGCAGAACAAGCACCTTCTTATGCCACCCAGAGCCATTCCTGAAACTGCTTCCTCAAAAGCTGGAATTACCTGAATAATCGGGAACAAGTCTCGGTCAGTCTTTATCCAACTGTATCACTGAAATGTCCTGAATATGATAATATCAATCCAAATAACAATATGCAGATGCACAGATGACAGAAGGAAAACTACTAATGGCATTGACAGTTGCCCATCAAGAAAAGAGGAAAAAATATTAGCTACATGAGGAATATGGGAGACCATACAAACAAGCATGAATCCTTATCATAGTATGAGAAGTAATCAATTTTGCTTTAGAGTACAAAAACCAGAAAAAAAGCAAATTACAAATATGTTCAAAATTCTTGAGTAATAACAAGATAACACTATTCAATCTTTTCAGGTAAAAGGAACTACTAACCTCTTGGGATCCAACTTGAAATTTGAAAAAGTCTTTGTCATCTCCCTGCATATGTGAACCAGATATGAGTATGACATAATCAACTAACATACAATGATGTTTAATATATTAAGATTAGAAGAACAACTCTGTACCACAAAGGAACCGCCTTTTGTCTTGTTTCGAGCTTCAAATATGCGGCCGTAATACCCTATAGTGTAACCATCCCAATCAACCTGCAATACATAGTTCATAGTTCTCGTAAACTGCTTAAACCAGGTAGGCCAAACAATGATAAAGATTTGCACTAAATATGTAGGTATACAATTTATTTTCTTCCAATTTCAGGTTAACTAGTGCAGAATTTATTATTGAAATAGGATCCTGCCCAATCTATGGAACTCAAGACTCAATATTTCATTTTGAAGATAACCCATCTTCTTTTGACATCTTTTCAATGTACAAAGGTTCATCCCCAGTAAACAGAGAAAGAATGGTCAATGTTTTTGGTTACTCTAGATTCAAGAATTGACAGATAAAAACAAGTTGATCTTAACATACTGTTTAGCAAAGCAATTAGGAATTGCAGCTTACCACAACAGTCTCTCCGATCTTCGGTGTTGGGCCATCCCCCACCCGCAAGTCCTACATTGTCAATAGAATTCACAATAAGATTAAGACGCCAACTAAACACTGAAATTTTGAACATAAATATATACAAATATTATCCTAGACTAGAAGTAACCTTGTACTGAAGACCTGATTCTGTTTCAATGTAGTCGGGAAACCGCATTTTGGTCTTCCCATAATCCTTGCCCCTAAGTGCTGGCACTGTTTTCCCAATTCCCAATTTCCAATTTCCAACCAATCGTGTGAATTAGTTAAGAAGAAAATGTATGAAAACAAAATTCACATCGGCATAAGAAAACTCGGGAAATTTAAATTGAAAAAGGAAATTACTGTCAGTAAATCCAGTTGAAGCGGCCATTGCCATTTCCATTCCATTATCTTGCTTGGAGAAAGCTCCAGCTACTAACCCAACAGTTGCTATCACCAACACTTTTCTTCGATCAATGAGCGGAGATTGTTGTTGCTGCGGCACTGAAAGAGATGATGCCATTGGTCCGAAGCGTGTCTGAAACGGCGGCCTCGTTGAACATCTTCCAGCGGATAACGTAAGGGATTGCGGCAGAGATGCAGATGATGCAATCGAAGCCATATCTTCTAATCAAAGCAATTTTGTCTAAAAGGAACGACGGTTGGAGAAATAGAGAAAGTGTTATAAGGCCTACGCGGGCAGATAACGGCCTCACCTTTTTGCAGTCTTTTTTGGTTCTTCTTCTTCTTCTAGTGTTTTTGTTTTGTTTCTACGGTTCTACGGTTTTGTCTTCTCTCCCTCACTTATACTTATCGTTTTGAGGGGGACCCATTTTTAGAGTTCATTTTCAATTTGATTCCCTCCTTCCCTATCAATTCCTCTTTTATTTTATTTTTTTTTGTTGGTTATTATATTATAATTATAAAATCTATACCTCTACATGTAATGTCGAAAAGGAAAGGACAAAAAAACCAATAAGCTTTCAATTCTTATGAGTTTAAGTCATTTTGAGCTTGGTTATTTGGTCAATTCGCTGCCTAATTATGTTAAAATTTTTGTTATTTTTTATTTTCTTAGGTTTAGGGGGCTGTTAGGCATTAGGGTTTAGATGTCATATATGGGTTGGACATTATTTTTCTCTATCTTAGGGTTTGAATGTATTAGGTTAGGGTTTGGGCTATTTTGCCATTATTTTTAATTATGATATATTTGGGCTTTTTGCATGTCATAGGCCAAGTGTTGGTTGATGTAAAGAGAAAGGCCTGTTGGTTGGGCCTTTACATCTGTTTGGTAAAGGGCCAGTTGTATGCCCTTTTTTCTTTCTCCTCTACCTTCTGCGTCTTTCTTCATTTTTTGTTCCATTTTCTCCTCTCATTTTCTGAAGGTGAATTTCTCTCGCTTTCTTTCTCTTTCTTTTTTGATCATTTTTTTATTTTCTCTTATTTATTTTTAACCATCTTTGTTCTTCTTTAGGAGTGTAACTGATACGAGACTATTCGTAAGCTACCCGAACTTGATTCGATAAAAATTCGAATTCGACAAGGTTAGCTCGAACTCGGGTAGCTTGAGTAGCTAATCAAGTCGAGTTTGAACTCGTCAATACTTGATCCGAAACTCGTCGGGTAGCTCGGTAATATAATATATATATTATTTTTATTTTTTAATTATGAAATTACCCTTATACCCCTTAATTAAAATCCTAAATCCTAAATACCCAAAGTCCCCAAATCCCTAATTTACCTTTGACCTTTCCCCCTTCCTAGACCCAAGATCCTCGACCTTGACTCATTCTCTCCGTCCGCCTCCTTCCTTCACTTCGAAAATCCCAACAACCGACGACGACTCGCCCCTCCGCCTGTCTCCGAACGGCAACGACATCTCACATCTCCCTCCCACCGGCCACCGTCGACTTACTGTTACTTCCCTGGTATGTCTACTTTCTTCTTCCTTCTTCTTTTCTACTTCATTTTCTTCCTTCATTTTCTGTTTCTATCTTCATTTTGATAGCATCAAGGGTTCATGTCCTCTTACACCGATGGGTATCAGGTGAGACTCAGATCAATAAACTACTTTTTTGAATTGGGTTCATATTGTGTGAAACTTATGGGTATTTTCTTTTGGAAGGGGAGGAGACCGATAGACAGAGAGGAGATGGTCAGGTTTGTGCTCCTAATTGACCTCTTGCAATAAAGTTGATAAAGGAATCTTAGATAATTTTCCAGATGTTTTCGAGATTTACCACTTCTCAAATATGTAGTGCCTAATCAATTAAAAGGAAAGGAAAAAGAAAAAGACTTCAACGTTTATCAAGGGTCTAAAGTGATTTTGGATTAGTTTATGTACTGCATTTTGCAGCTGGTATTGTGTTTCAGTAGCTTGTTTGCTTTTTTTGGATTAATAAAATTTAGTAGAAATTTATCCCAGTTAAAGGCACCCTTTTGAAGCTAGTTGTTTAGATTTTATAGACATTTCAAATGTCCAAGTATAGGAGTATTTTGCCTAATCAATGTCCAAGAGTTCAAAGTTGTAAGCAGATCATACAAACTGTTTAGAGATGGCATAAATTTGAGAATTTAATTGAGTTTTAGCCTCCACTTGAGCCAGCTTAACTATGTGTTCTTTGCTAATGCTAATACTTTTTTCATCATATAAATTAATGTTCTATCATGGAAATTTCTATTACCTATGTGTTTTTCACTCCTTTCTTCGCTTTCTGCAGGCTTGCAGCTCTTAACTTTGGTTTGTTGCTTTGGCTGCAGCTTGCTGTGCAAAAGTTGCCAAAGTGACTGATAAACTCCCTGAATTCAATTCCATTTATCCTTTGCCTTTTGTGGCTGAATGCAAAGTTTCCTTGTCAGATGTATGGCAATCATTGCTATAATTACTGCTTGATTTTCTTTGTTGTAGCAAGGGAACCTATCTAGTTCTTCTGCCTGCGGAAGTGCTAATGTATTGGAAGCTTTTGGGGATAGTTATTGATTTGGACCCAGAGGTTGGTATATTTTGCACCATGTCATTTATAGTTGCATTGATGATAATGATGCTACGATTAGTCCATGTGGGGCTGAGTTGTATGACAACCTTTTTTAGTGTGAAACATAGTGACTTTCTTCGCTGCAACCCAATAGTTGTTCTGCTAATATTATGATCATGGGAATGTGTACTTTTTTCTAGTTTTTTTTTTTTTTTTGTCATTAGTTTGATGTATATGATATGTATATTTTAGGTTTGCAAGTAGCTAGATAAGTAGTATTTTGCCTAAGCCAGTTTAGTAGGCTCTCAGTTTGAATGCTGAAAAATGAAAATGTTATTCTATGGAGTGTAGTTTTCAATCTATAGGTCCAAATCAGTTTACAGTAAAGAATGTTTACTGTTACTGCTACCAAATATTTCTGTGGGCTTCAACAATTTACATCATGAAATTTCAATCATGAATGATCCATGTTGCCTTTGATTGTTCAGTATCCATAAGTAATTTCCACATGAGAAGTAAGCAACTTTTGTTGGATAGTTAGCTATGGCTTTGCTTCTGTTATATAAATTTAGTATGTATTGTTAGCCTAGCTCCCTTTTTTTTTATATGTTCAATACTGCTTTCTGTTTTACATGTGGAGGAGATTGGTGCCGACATCTTCATGGGATCAAGAAGAAGAAGAAAGTGAGTTAACTATTTTTAATTTACATTTATCTTACTTTGAATTCCTTTCTTTATTGCAATTTTTAACTGTTTTTTTTTTCTTGCTTTGTATATTGTAGAATGAGAAGAAATCAATCGAGATTGAACTTAAATGAGGACCAAGGAGGCTTGAAAAGTTTGTTTTTATTCTTTCCTAAAAACATAATTTGTTCTTAACAATGTTATGTTGTGTCATTTTATTATTGTGGTGTAATTGGTATGGAATTGATTAGTCTTTACTATTGTGGATATTTTGTAAGAGAAACTGTATAATCATTGTATTCGGTGGATTTTGTTGTTTGGTTTTTCAGATTTAATTTAAAAAAATGAGTAAAAATTTTTCGAGCTCGAACTCGCCCGAGCTTAAAATGTATCAAATAGGAAATTTTAACTCATTATCGAGCTTGTCGGGTCTAGCTCGGTAGCTCGATACTCGTCTCGAGCCGAGCTCGGGCTCCATAAATAGAGCTCGGTCGAGCTCGAGTCGGGTATCGAGCTCGTGAAATTGTGTCAAGCTCGAGCTCGGGTATCTCATTACCCGGCTCGACTCGACCCGATTACACCCCTATTCTTCATCTTCATATTTTCTTCTCCTTTTAATCACTTCTTCCACATATAATTTTTTTCTTCTTTTTAATTCTTTTAAAATGCCTGATAGGCGAAGAGGATTGGGGGTAGAAAACAAAATCGGAAGCTGAGTTAATCTAGCAAATCGTTATTCTCTTCTCTCTGAAATTCACTCTCCCTCTGATCTTCTTCACTAATCTCTCCACTGATGCACACAAATAGTGATGAAGAATTTACGGAATGAGTTTGAGGAGTTCAGAGAGTTTTAGAGAGGAAGAAGAAATTGGTTTCTGATATTTCCTTGGATACCTTTAAAAATAAATTGTTCAATACAATATAACCGTTTGCAAAAGTGCAACACGTGATAAGGTAAATAACATTTAATTAATAAGTATAACTAAATGGGCTAAAGATTCCTTGGGCCTAGATGATGGACCAGTCGTATAACAATGCCCCATTCTTCAAAGCATCCTTGTCCTCAAGGATGGAAATTTGGGTACTTCTTCTGCAAATCATACCAGGTCTCCCAAGTAGAGTCTTCAGGGAAGGTATTGCTCCATTGTACTAGCACTTGAGTGACTGGCTTGCCTTTCTTGTTAACCATCCTTTTTCCCAAAACAGCAATTGGTTCTTTTGCAATCAAACCATCAGCATCAAGCATTGGTAATTGAGTTTGAACAGGAATATTACCAATGTGTTTTTTGAGCTGGGACACATGGAAGATGGGATGAACCTTTGCACCAGGGGGTAACTCTAGTTGATAAGCCACTGAACCAAACTTCTTGATGACCTTGTAAGGACCATAAAAACGAGCACAAAGCTTCATGTTGATTCTATTGGCCACAGAACTCTGCCTATATGGCTGTAATTTAAAATAAACCATATCTCCCAATTCAAAGACTCTATCAGAATGCTTCTTGTCTGCTTGAGCTTTCATTCGTTGCTGAGCCCTTGAGAGGTGAAATTTCAGAAGCTTAAGTGTAGCTTCCCTAGCTTGTAAGCTTCTATCAATGGCTGCTACAGAACTGTCTCCAGGTAACTAAGGCCTATGAAGAGGAGCCGGTTGACCATAGACTATTTCATATGGTGTAGATTTAGCTGAAGTATGGTATGAAGTGTTGTACCACCACTCAGCTAAAGGGAGCCATTTGAGCCACTCTTTGGGGCATTCTCCACACATGCACTTTAAATATGTCTCCAAACTTCTGTTTACCAGTTCCGTCTGCCCATCAGACTGTGGAAGATATGTTGTGGAGAGTTTCAACTTAGTTCCCAACATCTTAAGTAATTCAGTCCAAAACTTACTAATAAAGACCTTGTCTCTATCAGAAACAATGGATTCTAGAGCTCCATGAAGTTTGTAGACTGAATCTAGGAAAACCTGTGCCACTTGCAAAGCAGTAAAAGGATGGGAGAGAGCAATAAAATGGCTATATTTACTTAGTCTATCAACAACTACCAGAATAACATCCTTACCTCCAGATTTAGGCAACCCCTCAATAAAATCCATAGAGATATCTGTCCAAATCCTCTTAGGCAAAGGCAAAGGCTGTAACAGACCTCGATAAGCTGAATTATCATATTTATATTGCTGACAAATTGTACATTCTCTGACAAACTGTATCACAGCCTTTTTCAAGCCCTTCCAGTATAAAACAGCAAAAATTCTTTTCATAGTGGCATCCATACCTGAGTATCCACCTACACTGGAGCTATGGAAAAGTGCGAGTAACTCTTTTCTCAAGGCTTGATCAGCCCCCACCACTAACTTTCCTTTTCTCCTCAATTGCCCAGAGTTCCAAGAATACTTTGCACTCGCTGATGAGTTAGTCTGAGCTCGAGAAATATGAGTGGCCAGAGATTTTTCTTGCTCACATGACTATTGAATACGAGTAAGCAAATCAGTGGAGAATGATGTTAAAGTAAGTAGTTGAGCAGCAGGCTGTTTGGACAAGGCATCTGCCACTACATTTGTGTGCCCTTGTCGATACTGAATCTCAAAATCATATTGCATCATTTAGACCAACCATTTATTTTGAGCTTGGGTATGTGTAGACTGATCAAGCATGTATTTAACGCTTTCATGATCTGTCTTGATCACAAAGTGTCGACCAATAAAATAAGCAGACCATCTTTTTACAGCAGTGAGTATGGCAAGCATTTCCTTCTCATAAACAAACAATACTTGATGTTTAGGAGCCAAAGACTTGCTGAAAAAAGCCAAAGGTCTACCATCTTGACTTAGCACGGCATCTATGCCTGAATGAGAAGCATCAGATTCCACTACAAAAACCTTATCAAAGTCAGGGAGAGCTAAAACAGGAGCTGAAGTCATTGCCTCCTTAAGTTTCTAAAAAGCTGAAGTTGCTGCTTCACTCCAAGAAAAACTATTTTTCTTCAGCAATTAGTTAAAGGCTTTGTAATTACCCCATAGTCTTTAATGAACCTCTTGTAGTACCATGTAAGTCCCAAGAATCCTCTAAGCTCTTTCAATGTAGTAGGGATTGGCCAATGTAACATACCTTCTACCTTTTTGGCATCCATTGCAACACCAGTTTGTGTGATAATATGACCAAGGTATTCTAACTGCCTTGCAGCAAAGTCACACTTGGAGAGTTTGATGTATAATTGCTGGTCTTGCAGGACCTGGAAGACTTGTTCGAGATGCTGTAAAAGAGACTCCCAATCTTTAGAATAGATGAGTATATCATCAAAGAACACCAACACAAACTTCCGCAAAAATGGTTGGAAAATGTGGTTCATTAAACTTTGGAATGTTGAGGGCGCATTGGTTAAGCCAAATGGCATTATCAAAAACTCGAAGTGGCCATGGTGGGTTCTAAAAGTTGTTTTATAGACATCAGCACTGGCCATTCGTATCTGATGGTAGCCTGACCGCAAATCCAGCTTGGAAAAGAAGCATGCCCCACCTAATTCATCTAGTAATTCTTCAACCAAGGGAATGAGAAACTTATCTTTGATGGTTAACTTGTTAAGTTGCCTGTAGTCAATGCAAAGTCTCCAGATTCCATCTTTCTTCTTAACAAACAGGGGAAGCAAACGAGCTTGTACTATCCCTGATGACACCCGAATCCTTCATCTCCTGAACCATTTGCTCAATAACATTTTTCTGAATTGTGGGATACCTGTACGGTCTTAATTTGATGATCTGAGATTCATCTTTGAGAGGGATATGGTGATCATGCCCTCTAGTGGGTGGCAAGCCTGTAGGTACCTCAAAAAGGGCAGCATAATTTTGTAACAAAGTTTGCAGATCTTGTGGTAAGTGTGTTAGGTTTAAAAGGGAAGTGTTTATGGTCATAAGGTGTATTGGTGGGGTGTACAAGAATAAGGTGCATAGAGTTTTAGTTTGGGCAGGCATTTTGGTAGCTTGTTTGTCATTTAATAACTGGACAGCCTCTGTTTGAATGCCCTGTAAAATGTGCCATTCAGAATGAAGTTGAAATTGCATGATTAGAAGAGTGAAGTCCCACCAAATTGGCCCTAGTGTTTTCAGCCACTGAATTCCCAACACCATATCACAACCTAACAAGGGCAATATAAGCACCTCAGCAACCTAACAGAGACCTTGCATTTCCCATTTCAATTCCCTGCAAATTTCCTTACATGTCATATCCTCACCATTTGCAACAGTGACTGAAACTCCCTTAATAGGCAATAATGTGCAGCTCAACCTTTTAGACATGGTAGAATCTAGGAAATTATGGGTGCTTCCTGTATCAATCAAAATAAGGACATTCTGATTCTCAACTCGACCCATAACTCTCATAGTTTGGGGACCAGATGCACCTAGTAATGCATTTAGAGAAATAATAGGTGGAGAATTAGGATCTAATGCACTGTCATTAGACTCAATCCCATAGTCATCACCCGTAAGCAAATCAGTAGTAGGTGATAGCTCCACATTATCTTCTAACAGAATCTGATAAAATTGAGACTTAACTGCACATCTATGACCAGGAGAGTACTTTACTCCACACCACATACAAAGACCTTGCTTTCTCCTACTATGTCTTTCCTCACGAGATGGTATTCTAGGAGTTTTAGATGGTGGTGAAGTGTATTTTGTTGGGCTGTTCTGTTTAGAGGTAGGAAAAGTGATTATAGGTGGAGCTGATGGAATAGGTGTTAAGGGTGGTGGTTTGTTTGGAGGTCTCGAATGGGTTGTATAAAGTGGAGCTGAATAAGACGAAGATTGTTTGTATGGTGGTTCAACGGTTAAAGATGATTTTGGGGGGAAAATAGATAGATTCTAAATGCCTAGCAAGGTTAATAGCTTGATATAAATCAGTAGGGTGTTCAGCTTTCACAGCCCTAGTAAGATCTTCCTTAATGTTAGTCACAAAGATACTCAATCCCTACCTATCAGTGATTTGTGCCAGATTCAAGAGAGGCTCAAATTTATCATAAAAATCATCAACAATTTTATCATCAACTTGCCTAAGGCTGACCAGTTCAGATAAAGTATCAAAGTACTCATTACTACCAAATCGACTGCGCATATTTAAGACATATTCAAGTCAAGAATATAGGTGCAGTACCTTTGATTCGCATGAAATGTTGATGCCAATTCAAGGCGCGACCCTCCATATGCAACATCACTAGTCGAATCTTTTCATTCTCTGCAGTGCCATCCTTTTCAAAAAATTGCTCGATTCGCGAAAGCCAACCGATGAAATCATTGCCATTGAATCGAGGGCACTCTAATTTACTGTGCTTGGTGAATGGGCGAGGAAAATCATTGGGAGAGCCATTGGTTGTGGAAGCCGTCAGATCGACTATCGGTGGTTTTGTTCCAATATTCGAAGTTCCCTGAAATGACTGTGGAGAGAGCTCTCAGTGTTGGAAAATCCCCTCAAAAGTGAGTTTAAGCTCAGAGGAAATCTTCGCAAAATCGGTGTCCAACCCCGATTGCAAATCGGTTTGGAACTCGGCTCGCAACTGGTTTCCCAAAGCTTTCATATCAAATCTGATTGGGGCGATATCTTTCTGCATTCTGGTTTCCCATTTTCCATTTTGTACTTTTGAAAGTTGTTTCTTTTAATTGGAGAGTTAATTCTTTGATATTGTTCTATTTCAGGTGGAAGTTGAATTCTTGATGAGTTTGTTTGATAGGGGAATGCAGGAGGATACAGAAATCTTATTGAGGTGAATATAAAACTTGCTCTTAACTGTGGGTATAGAACTTTGGATTGATAGAATTGAAAAGAAAATTAGATTTCTTTTTATTTGGATGAGAATGTGAGAATGAATATCAGAAGAAGCAAATTTTGAAATTTCTGGAAAAGTGAGAAAATTTGTCAGAATGAAACAAGCTAATGTGATTCTTTCTAATTTTTTCTTTTTATTCCTAAATTATGGACTGTCATCTAAATAGGATGCTTGTCAATGTCTTAGTTGAATGTCTTTCCTTTTGTATTTGTTGATTGATTGATGAATTAGTAGTATTACCAGTACTCCCCATCTTTTTCATTTGCCTTCTCTATTTGCATGTGTGTTTTAATTTTCTTGCAAAGAAAATATGTTTTAATTATGGGTGTTAGTGGCACTAGAAAATCATGAGCCTGTTTATTTCATCCCTTGAATTCTCAGTTTGAGGGCTCATTACAAGAATTTATGGACGTTGAAGAGATTGAAACTGGAAGCTTCTAGATTTCAGGTTGTTTTTCTGTTTTTCTGTTTGATATCTTGCTTACCTGATACCTCTGAAATTTGTACTCCAAAATCTCTTGAAGCCAATTGGCATGTATTGTATGAGAACTGTGGGAGCATTTTTAAAGACTAATCAGTAGCAGGTAAGTGAAATTTCATATGACTTCTAATAACATGAGAATTTTGCCATGCCTGCGCTTTTTATGTGGCTACTTAATTTTTTTTTTTTTTGGCATTCATGTGGCTACTTAATTAGATATGATGTTTTTTTTTCTTCTGCAGGTTGATAATCATGATCATGAGAACATGTTTTTGCTTAGGTTTGATGCACTTTGGGAGTATCTAATATTTAGGCTGAGGTTTTCTTTAAACATTAAATCTCTTGCTGTCCATTAAAATTAGTTTGCTGATACTGATCTTTCCATTAAAATTAGTCCTAAACATTTTGATATTCAAACAATATTGAAGAAATTTTTCTTTAGCAACGCCTCTGAGTATTAGTTTAGGACTCTACTTTAAACCTATTCTGACATTTCAATTCCTCATCATTTTCTTTCTTAGGTTTCCTCACGGTTCTTCTTGAGTGCAAAAATATAGATGGCTCAGTGTGTTAAGTGAGATGTCATTTTCAGGTTCTGATGATAATTTTTCGTTTGTATGCAATGCTTATTGTTTATTACCAGCCTCATTCTCACATGTAAGCATAAGCAATTACAGTTCATATTCCAACAACTAATATTGACTCATTTACACCTAATTCTTTTTAATAATTATTTTTTGGTTTATGGATTTGTCTTAAATATTGTTTTCCTTGAAATTTTGCTTTTTTGGCTATGCGATTTGAGTAACTATTACTGGTGTTTTAACTACTACTTTCGGCTAATATTTTTATTCCTTCTTCCATAGGGTTTGTAGATTGTAGGTTGTTAAAAGTTTTGGCCATTTTATCTGAGTTGACATTCAACAAGTTTTGACCCTTAAGTGAACTTCTACATCAGTAGCTTCTGGATATCTGAAAAAGTCAAGGAAGAACTCCAGCTCTTGCAAATGATCTTATTGACCATGATGTAGCTTTTAACTTTGAGTAAGTATACTTCTCTGTATTTGATTGGCACCGAATAGAAAATATCTAATTTTGACTGCATCAAACAATCACTTAAGCAACTTATTATTGATGCTATATTCATGAGTGTCTTTGTTAGAATTTTCATGTTGCCATTAAATATTGTAAAGTAGCTTTATGAATGTATCATTTCAATATTAACATTTTTTATTCATGGTTTCAACATTCTTTGATGAGTGTTTGTGAGATTAATGTTTGTTTTTCCTTCTTGAACCAATGCGGGTATCACTTTAACCTTTTATGTAAGATCACTAAAACTAACACTCCATTAACCATGCTTTTATCTTATTAGAATGTCTCATTTTTGTAGCTCTGAAATGTAATGAGAGCTTTGAGCTAGACAATTGACTGTCAAATTTGACTGATTTGAAGGTAAATTTAGGCCATGTTAATCCCATGCTTCAGCTTACAAACATCCTCCATGCAAAAGGCTTTTCCATTAAAGGATATCTATATACATTGTTTTCTGTCTTTTTCTTCAAACTTTATAAATTTATTTATAGTGTATGAGTAAGGTTTCCAACTACAAGTATGTCACCATTATTAATTTTGCATATCTGAGTTTTTAATTCATTTTGCATTTGGTTTCAACCATATGAAAATCACATCATGGCTATGACGGTATTCCAATTTTTTTTTTTTAAATATGAAATATGACCATCTTTATTTAGCTTAATTCCCTTCATCGCAAAATTGATTCCTTTTTTTTATGTAGAGATTAAGCTTGGTGAATAATCAATCATCCATTATTGTTGCTGCAGCAGTGTTAGCTACCTCTGGCAATCCACTAAAAGGTCAGAACTTAATTATGATTCTTTTATGCATTGCATTTTATAGCATTACTGGACTATACCATTGCCAATGGTGATGATGTATTTGGCATTAGTTAGATTGCTTTGAGATGTGTTGATCCTGATGTTGATAAAAGACCAAAGATGAGTCAGGTTGTTCGCATGCTTGAATCAGATGAGTATCCTAGTCCTCAAGAGGTCTGATTCTGAAACTTTACAATGATCAAAATTACTTGGCATTTTTACTTAGAAAGCTAGCTAGGCTAGAGTCATGAGGATGGCGACTTATTGGTTATAGATAAATCGTCTTTGAGGAGAATGCTAAGTTGAGAGCTGTAAATAAAGCTTGAGTCTGAATATATGTCCTGGATTTTCAGGATAGAAGACGCAGAAGGAATCAGACAGTGAATTCAGATGCTGATTCTCAGAGGAAAAACTCAGATGTTGGTAGGACTGATGATCTGGATTCAAGGATGGACAGCAGAATGGCACATCATCCCTAGTTTGTGTCGGGAAATGGCATTGACATGTGACTATGACTACTTTATGTTTGAAACAGATATAGGAAATTTTGGATGGCAAATTTTGCAACTTTTTTCATGCCGTGAAGCAAAATCCATCTTATGACTTGAAATGCAAATTCTTTAGATAGAAATGTGTGTACATAACCCTCTGATTACTCAAAAGGTTATATAGCTTTTGGAAAACTTTATGATGGATTGGCTGCTTATAGTGCTCGCGTTATCGCACATTGTAGAAACATATATATCATTGCACTTTTTTTTTTGGTACATTAATTTGAGGTAGGAAATGGGACTACTTTTGAGGAACGGAAAGTCTTGAACTCGAGACCTTCCGGAATCCGGATGGATTCTAATTCTTCACCATCTTAGTCTAGCACTTGCAACTTAGATATGATAACCTAGCTAATTATTAAGGACTGTAAACGAGATATATATATATATATATATATTATATATGATTAAGTCTCAGTTTCAGATTGGTATCAATAAAAATTTTCATTGCAATATCTTAGATGTCACCTAATATAGTTCATCATTGTTGCCC
>AWWV01009168.1:0-33477 GCA_001974805.1 Corchorus capsularis
AAAGATTATTCAAAAAAAATATATCACAATTTGACTTTTCCAACAATCAGTTTCTTGAACAAACACACAAGGAAAAAAATGAAAACCATTGCTTCATGAAATAAGGAAACTTAAGATCATGAAAGAAGAAGAAAGAGAGAGAGAATCATTCTGTTTTAGAATCTTATCCAATATAGTGACTAATTTTTAAAATAAACCAAAAATTAAATAATATTATTCGGCTTGATAATAAGTAAATTTTTTTGACATCAATAATAAGTAAATTAAAAGGAAAAGCTGTAAGAAATCAATTGGCTACAAAATAGCTACATAATCGGCTTAGGTATCAATTTAAAAGTTAAATTTAAATAAAAGTTTAAGAAGATATTTTAGATATTTCCATTTATATTAAATTACATATTAACCAAAGATAGTTTAGATATTTCCATTTATATTAAATTTCTTATTAACCAAAGATATTTTAGATATTTCCATTTATATTAAATTACTTATTAACCATTAAAACTTACTAAAATTATAAAATTAAAAAGGATATTTTAGATATTTCAGGTCAATGTTTTTGAAGTTTAGAATTATAGAGTATAAAGATAAACATAAAGATATTATTTCCTTTCGCGAGGAAGATTTGACCTAAAACTTGTAAGGTTGATAGGCAAGTTTTTCTCATTGAGAAAGGAGAAAAGATGAATCTGAGACAACTGAGAAAGTTGCCAAGGACGAGGAGAGGACCAAATCTGAGAAAACTGAGAAAGTTGCGAAGGAGGAGAGAGGATTGAATCCAAGATAGTTGAGTCTGTTCTCGTGGAAAGAGGAGCAAAAAGAGATGGTTGAGGATTTACTCAACTTCCCATAGAGGAATTCGTGTTCTTTTCTATGTTTATGAAAAACAAGGATACTAATCAGTTCTTTGCATTGGTGGATATATAAGCAAGAGGCTGAAAAACAAATGGAGGGAGCATCCACGATTGGTGTGATAGCTACTGCAAGAATTCGGTGATTTGAGGCCTTATGACATACATGATGGCTTACTACAGATGCATGGAATCAAACATGTTATGATTTTATTCCTGGAGTGAGTTTGTCTAACATTTCTCATTATCTAATGAATCTGGAAGAGCATGAGATCTTCAGGGGAAAGGTGAGACAGAAGCTTGAAACAACAACATATAATGTGGCGGATTTTTTCAAGTTTCAAGATGTTGTTGTTCCTTCGTATTATTTCCTTCAAACGCAGGGACAAGTTTGATTTAAGTGGAGGAGAGTGACACAGGCCAAGAAGTAAATCAATTAGAGCTTCTAATTGGGGCCGAGTTGATTGGACTGTATTTTATTATTGTGTTTTAGTATTTTGTTTTATTTAGTACTTAGTTTTCCTAGAGTATTTAAGCTTTACTAAACCCTAGTTTATGCAGTGATAAAAATTGTTATAAAGTTTATCTCAATTTTCCTAATAAATAAACATCACATGACATACATATAATCGTGTGATAATAAAAGACTCGATAAATAAATATACCATCTCTCTTCCATTTAATCCACCACTGCTTTTAACAATTCTAATTAAACACTAACCTTTAACGACTAAATATTTTGACCAAAAAAAAGACTAAATACATGAAATTAATTATTTATATAATTAATTAATAATAAATATATAAATAGATTAAAAAAAAAAAGAAATGCTCATAGCTCTTTGAGCTTGAAAACTTCTTGGAGGTATGCATTATGTATAGTATAGGTATTGTTATGGGAGGGGAGCAACCGATCTCGGAGAAAGCTGATGATTTTCTAAATCCTCCATGTATACCACTCTTAATATCATCACTTCACTTTAAACTTGACTTTTAAACTTGACTTTATGAGGTTGGATCGTTTTTCTTTTCTTTTTCTTTTAGGGAATATAATAATTTAAAATTTAATTACAATAAGATACATCTCTCCATATGCTCAAACAATATATAGCCGATGAGAAATCCCATATATATATAAACTACGTCCACTATCTTAATAAAGGTAACAAAGCTACCAAATCCACATTAAGGGGATCAAAGCCTACATAAAATAAGACAAAACCCACATATAATTTACATGTAGTGTAACTTGAAATCCATAATCTCATGGTTCAAGACTTTATAAGGTGGAAGTTTAGTGCAAGAGATACTCATGTGAAATAGTTGTAGATTATAAAAGTGTTTTTGGAGATGATCAGATAGGATTAATTAGACGATGGATAAGATTGAATGATGATTTGTGCATAAAACTAAAAGTATTACACGGGCAATATATCTATCTATAAACAATCATAAAATCCCATTAATTCATCATCCAAGTTTATGTCACCTCCAAACACAATTGTAGAATATGTAAAGATAAAACACGTTTATCCTTATTCTTTACTGTGCTAGGTTACTAAAGCCGTACAAACACCAAAGTTTAAAAGCATCCATCTCATGATGGTTGCTTTTAGTTTTGCAGATGTCTTGCTTGTAAGTTGTAACTATTGCACTTTAAGTTTCCTCTAGTTTCACATTTAATCTTTTCATATATTCCATTAATTGTCATAAAAAAGGAACAGAAGGATAGAAATAAAGAAAAATCTTGTCATATGCCATGCTTATAGCCTCAGACAATTTTTATTGAGTGGTATCAGGTACGCACGTAGTATAAATTGACAAGAGGCTGTTTCATTGTTATCAACAATTCAAAGCCTATTGCCTCTGCCTATAAGAAAATCATAAAAAGCAACTCCAGCAGGCAGCAGTACTCCGGCATATAGGTTCAGCATCTTGGGGTAAGCGTATATATTCCATTATTCCATTTTAACTCAAAAACCTATATAATAATGTATTATTATTCTACTGTTAAAGATTGTTAATTTTATCATAATGATGCTTCTATCTTTAATTAGTTCTAACTAAACAGAAATATTATACATATATCCTTTGACAAAAGTCTATGTCCAACTCAATATATATATATGAACGAGCATGTAACCAGATGTCCCCGAGTAGTATAATATAGTATGATGTAATCATGTTGTGTGCATTTTTTACGTGTAATTAGTAGTTTGTCATGTGTTTTACACTTGAGATTGTAGTTTGGTGGAAACTGATATTAAGTTACATGTTGCATAATATAATATTTTTATTAATTCTTAAAAGATTAAATTTGTTCAAATTTCTAAAAATATTACTCATCAATTTTTCGTTATAAACAAATTTTGTTAATTATTTTATCAATAATAGAATTTTTCAAATTTTGTTAATCATTTTTTCAATAATAGAACTTATCAAATTTACAATAATTAGTTATTGAAAAGTTTTTTTTTTTATATACCGATCAAATGTCTTATAAAACTATTACAAGGTGAGTATTAAAAAAAAAAAAACAACAAAACGTAAGAGAGTTTAAGGCCAAGAGAAGGATGTTGCAATTTCTGCCGCCTTTGTGGCCATCTTCTTGGTTTTTGCTACTAGTGGATGCCTTTGTTGTTGAAAGAAGTTTATGAAGATGTACTGTCCCGCTAGTTTCAAAATGTCCTCTAGGACCGGTTTCTGCTTCCAATGAACTCGTGTTGTCCCTTGCAGATTTTTGATCCACTTCCAGTTTTCCATTCTCAACTAAATCCTATCCACTCCATTCTTTAAAAGGTCAATCTTGCCCTCAGCCTATTACCTGCATGAACACTTTTGGCAAAAACAACAGAGTTGCCTACTGTGTCTCTAGCTAATAGCGCCATTCCGAACCACTGGTTTCCGGCCTTTTCCTCTGTATGAATAAAAGCCATCCATTCTCCTTGATTTAACTGTGGGTAGGCTCGAAGGTACCCTGCTTGCCAATTTGGATGCGGCTGTCTTGCTATGTGAGCTTGCTCTGCTTGTGCATATGCTTCTTCAATTTTCAGAGTCTTTTCTCTTATTCTGATGACCATTCCGACTGTATTCGGGGTGTCTCCTCTAAAGATGGGTTCATTTCTATGAATCCAGATATTCCAGAGTGTTATAGCGAATTTGATTGAAAATCTTTGTCCATGGCTCCATGTTGTGATTGTAGCTCATCATTTTTAAGCAGCTGCATAATCCAGTCAGCGATGTTGGCTTGTTCAAAAAATTATGTGCGTATTGTAAGATCCATTCCAAACCACACAACTCTAGCATAGTCAGACTCCCAGAATAGATGTTGCGAGTCTTCATCTTGTGAATTACACAAAGCACAAACAATTCCAGAATTAATGCATCTCCTTGCTAGCTCTACTTTTGTTGGCAAGCAATTATTACAAATTTTCCATAGGAAGGAGATTATTTTCCTAGGCATTTTGAGTTTCCAGAGATTGTCCCTCTCTACTATTACCAAACGGCATAAATGCCACTTTGCACCCTTAATTTTGTACGGATTGTCACTTTGCACCCAACTTTTTTATTTTGACCAAAACGCAGCCTAAAGTTTTATTTTTGTGCCACTTTGCACCCTCCGTCACAGTAGAACAAAACGACTCTATCACGGTGTCCGACGTGGCATGCCATGTGTACCAAAAAATGACATGTGGCATGCCACGTGTACAAAAAAGTGACATGTGTCATGCCATGTGTACCAAAAAGTGACACATATCATGCCACATGTACCAAAAAGTGACACATAGCATGCATGCCACGTGTACCAGAAAGTGACACATGGCATGCCACGTGCACAAAAGGATACGTACCACGTGTCATTTTTTGTCCACATGGCATGCCACATCAGATGCCGTGACAGATCCGTTTGTCGTATCGTGATGGAGGGTGCAAAGTGACACAAAAATAAAACTTTACGGCGCGTTTTGATCAAAATGAAAAAGTTAGATGCAAAATGGCAGTTCATACAAACTTAAGGGTGCAAAGTGGTATTTATGTCATTACCAAACTCCTCCTCTCTCATTGAAATCAGCTTAAACGCGGATCTGGCTCCTCTCTAGTCCAACAAAAGGACTGGAGAGGCCAGTCTATCCTAAGATCATGACATGTGTAAACTTTAAAATCTAAAGGCTAATATTTTTTCATTCAAGATTTTGGGTTGTACTGGATTCTTTCTTTTCTCCCATCTCTCTGCAGTTTTCTCTCTTCTGCGATTCTGTTCTTATTTTCTGAAATCAAGCTCTATCATTACCAGTAGTTAACAATCCAAAGAATTTGTAGTAGCAAAAAGATGAGTGACCCTAATCTAATCCAAAACCTTGTATGATGGCCCTGCATTTTTAAAAAAATAAAGGACCCGAAAGGCCAAAACAAAGAAAACCCTTAAATCTCTGATTGTCGAATATAAAATAGCGAAGAACAGTACTTGCTTTTGAGTAAAAACACAGACGAAATCCTTTGCTCGAATGCCATATTCTACCTGCTTTCACTGCCTTCTAACACGTATACGGTATTCCACTCAATTCATTTGAAAATTAAGATCTGAAAGGTGGAATTTGAAGGATTTTTTCTTATTACACTATTCAAAGAACGCAATAATGCTTGTTGATAAGAGCTCTGCCTTTGGCTTGAGGTGGTCTAACAAACAAGAATATATATATATATAAAAGCTTTCGAATTGTTTGTCCGAGAATTGCAGAAAATTTTAGAAAACGTTATTTGTCTTTGGTAGGGTGAGCAGACAAGAGAGAAGAACAAGGAGATTATCCCGTGCAAAGCAAACATTTTAGAAAACATTTTTTTTTCACCAAAAAAAAAAGCAATAATTTTGAACAAATAAATATTAGTCCTTAGATTTAAAATCTTACACATGTCATCATTTTATTTTAGGATAGAATGGCCTCTCCAGTCCAGCCGGATCCGCTTATATGCTGATTTGATTGAGAATTTTCCATTAAAGCCATCTCTCCACACAATAAATATAGTAAGGGTGATTATATAATACACCGGCGATGTAAATTTTGGACTTCACAAGTAAGTTGTGGAGTTGACATATGTCTATTTTTTGAATTGATTAAGTTTTTTTTTTTTTTTGAAATATGAATTGATTAAGTTTTAATTTGCCGTGTAGTAATACTTAATATAATTTGAATTTTGATTAGAACATTTTTTGATCTTTTTAGGCAAGCTACAATATGGTGAGGTAGATAGAAATTGTAAGTGCATTATTGAATTTCTGGGAGCTCCGGGTACTGGTCCTAGTCAGTCTGTCATTACAAATAGTACTGGCCGCATTGGGTTTCCGACGTAGGCGTTCTCCACAAAAATGGATGAGCATCTTAGTTTCATCAGCAAATGCGGCGGTAGATTGCGTGGCAATCGTTGCGTTGGGGATAATCTCTAGGGAAGAAAAAGAAGAGGAGCCGCTCCATCTAGTTTGGGCCATGTTTCTTCTGTGGCACCTTGGAGGCCAGGATACTGTGAGTGCATCTTCCTTGGTGGACAACGATTTGTGGGAAAGGCATTGTCTAGGCCTTGTTTTCCAGATTGGAGTCGCACTTTATGTGTTGTCCAGCTCTTGTCTTGTAGATCATCCCATCATTCCCCTCATCTCGATGGCCATTCCACTGTTGGTTATAGGAATTTTGAAATACGGAGAAAAGACTT
The DNA here is from genome assembly GCA_001974805.1 of Corchorus capsularis. Taxonomy (NCBI): domain Eukaryota; kingdom Viridiplantae; phylum Streptophyta; class Magnoliopsida; order Malvales; family Malvaceae; genus Corchorus; species Corchorus capsularis. The sequence continues at coordinate 6,558 of AWWV01009168.1, forward strand.
GGGTGCTGAGGTCATCAAGTAGCGAACAGATTAGAAGCAAGTTTGAAAAGAAACTAATTTTCAAAGATAGTGATAAACAAGATTCTGATAATGAACTCCTTAAAGCTGATTTCCTTTTCACCAGGCTCAGAGTGTTATTAAGGCCTGGTTTGGCATTGCGTTTGGAGATAAAAAAGCTGCTTTTGAACTCAAACGCAATGCCAAATAAATCTTGGTTTGTGTCAAAAGCTAATTTTGAACGCAAAAGCCAAGCCAACCCCAGAATCTAATCCCTAGGTACTTTTGCGTTTCAAAAGTGCTTTTGGATATTAAATGTCTAAAATCTCCTAATTATTTTTCTCTTTCCTTTTTAACTAGCACATCTTTTTTAGACATTTTATCATTCAACTTCATTTTTTCACAGCAATACCAAACATTATTTACATTTTTCTACTACAATTTAAAAAAGCACTTCTCAAAAGTATTTTTTCCAAACCAAGCTTTTTCAAACTGCAACCTCAATGCCAAAAGTGACGACCAGACCAAAAGTGCTACAATTGCTTGAAGCAGACCAAAAGTGACGAGGCCTTCCGCTTGGTAGATTTTCAGCTGGGTTTGTTGTTTGATATGCTTTACACTAAATCAACAATAATTTACTCATCAGTGTTTGGGATTATTGTCCGCTGCTTCAGTATTTTGGCCTCACTTTCTGCGCTGATTGCCTTCCCGATCATCATGCATCATGAGGGAATTAGGAGAAGTGCGCTAAATGGAACAAAGGCTTCTCAATCCCATGACCATGATCCATCACCATATTATATATACATCAGCACCAAATTAAAATTTGACGTGTTTATAACTTACACATTGCTCATTGGAACTGCTAGTCTGGAACTCTATGCACTCGCCAAACTTGTTGCCTCTGACAGGACACAGCTTTTGATAGCTCGACGATGGCCACATTTATCAAAACTAAAAATTATTCAAGGTAAGAAGAGGTGGTCGGGATCTATGGGTGGCTACAACTTTATAAGGTTTTGCTATAATCAGATCGCCAAGCCCATAAGGACGAACCTTCGAAAGAAGGTACTACCTTGCATGGACGAAATATTTGACAAGAATGTAACTTGGCAAGGGGTAGACCACCAACTCCAAGAGCTCATCTTCCAACAAGTACGAGGCAGAATCAAGTATCGGGATGATCTTTTCGACAGCGAAACATGTAAGAGACTATTGAATTACAGAGGTGATTATGTGCTTGATGAATTTGGATGTCTTGAGGAGCTCAAGTGGAGCACAGTTGAGATTGATTTTCACCAAAGCCTTCTTCTTTGGCACATAGCTACTGACCTTTGTTATTATGATGATCATGCTAATAGGAGATTTACAGAAGTGGAACACTCCAAAATTGGCAGATGCTTATCGGATTACATGCTGTATCTTCTACTTAAGTGTCCAAATCTGCTGCCCAATGGGAATGGCAACATAATATTTCATAATACCAGTCATCAAACTATCAATTTCTTTAAAATAATGAAACTGCATCTTAACAATATTGAGATAGCTGGCCAAGAGTTGCTTATGCGGGACAGCTCCTTCGCTTTTGCTCCATGGCTGCCAGTGCCAAAAGATGCAAATACATCAGAGTCTCTTCTTTCCCTTGCACGTAGGCTGGCCATGAAATTGCAAAATTTGAAACCTGGTAAGTTTACTAGTTGGGGGTGTAAGGAGAAATGGGAGATGATAAATAAAGTATGGGTGGAGCTATTGACATATGCCGCTGCTCATAGTGACTGGAAAGAACATGCTCAACACCTCAATAGTGGCGGACAACTTCTCACTCACGTTTCTGTTCTTATGGCAAATCATGCCTTAAGTGAGCAATATGAACATATTCAGTTATATCATCATGACTCGGATTCCGAGCCTCCCGAGCCTCCAGTGTAAAATAGAGAACCATCGAGCCGACTTGAAGCAGTTCCATCATCTTCAAGTTGAGTCCAATCAATAAGGTCTGAACTCAAAGTTTATGCTTTCATTTTTATTTTATTTTTGTCGTTAAAGTAGAAAATATATTGAGGTGGCAACTTATGTGTACGGAATAATATTGGAATGGAAAATAACAAGTCAAGTTTATTATTTATGTTAAAAGGGAATTCTTCTAACTACTCATTTTTCATTCTTGAATTGAAACAGAAATTACTTCATAACAGAACCAAGTACACAAGTTGAAACAGACTACTCCATATAAAATCTCAAAACTCAAATCTATGCAATCATTCCAATTCCACCCAAAACTCACCATCTACAAGAATTTGCATACACATCTCGTCCCCATTAATAAAGCCACAAAGAATATGCCCACCCCAGCTAACATTTCAATCTTATCTTCCCCTGACTCGATCCACTGAAGAGTGTAGGAAACAAAACTCTTAAAACAGAACAGTATATATGGTCAACATTCTGTAACATAAATCATTTGGTGATCTTGACAAATTGAGCAAAGTGATTCAGAAAGAAATTTGCAGAATTCATCAACAAATGGAGCTATTTATCAGTTTCTTCTTCTCCTGTGTCTTTGATTAGTCCTTCTAACATTTCTGCGATGCTTTGGTCGATCAACAATCCTAACAAGCGAACGAGGTTTTCCAGTTAAGAATACTACATATCCCACAACAAGGCCAAACACAACTCCACTTCCATACCCAATCACCACGGCCTTCCAACCAAACCCATCCATGAATGAATCATCATTTCCTTCAGATGGTGTTAACTCTGGTGCCTCATCATCACTGCCACATTTCTTTGACAATGGCCAACCGCACAATTCCAAGTTCCCAACATACGAATCATTTTCAAAGGTATCGAACTGGTTACCTCGAGGAATGGCTCCAACAAGCTGGTTTTGTGAAAGGTTTAGCCTTGCTAGAAATGTCAGACTTGTTAACTGCCCTGGAACCTCCCCACTCAGATTGTTGGAAGATAGGTCTAGTGATTCAAGTACTGTCAAATTACTCAGAGATGGTGGAATTCGTCCCGCTAGGCTGTTGTTCAATGCATGAAGATCTCTAATAACTTCTGGAATTTCTCCATGGAATCTGTTTTCTGACCAGTCTATGGTAGTGTAAATAGTTAGGATTCTAACCAGTTCAATCCCTATCCCTTTCAGAGTGATCTTCACAGAATCCTGATAGTATATGATATAACAAAGGAGACGTGTATGTCAAATAAAATAATAAAGGAAAGTTGATTAATGAGGAAAAAATTAAAATGTAAATGCAAAAGATTAGACCAGCATAATATAAGGGATTAAGGGTCAGCCAGCCTACAAATCTACTAGTAGTATATAATATGTTGACTAAAACCTTTAAATTGAATAAAACATTAAAATTACTGCTCCATTAATATTTTCCCTTACTACAACAGAACACATATGTATATACCATACAAGAAATTCTTGAACATGTTTACCAAAAAAAAAATGCTTGAACATCATTTACATTGACTAGATCCTTCGTCTTCCACCATTGCGATTGCCAAACTTGGATTTCTTTTTCTTCTTATGCTGCTGCTCTTCAACCAAAGTCACAAACCATCTTGGCTTACCTATTCGAAAAACAACATATCCCATGGCCACTCCAAACACTAGTCCACATCCATAACCTATCAACACTACTTCCCAGCCAAAAGTAATGCCTGATTTTGAGCCATCATTTTCTTCTTGCAAGTTTGAAGCTGGCAGTTGCTGTGGTGGCTCATTGTTGCTACAACCTTTAGAGACGGGAAATCCGCACAATCCCTTGTTTCCGTAGTATGAATCATTTCCAAATGTGTTGAACTGCTTGCCTTGAGGAATCTGACCATGAAGTTGGTTTTTAGAAAGGCTTAAGACAGAAAGAGATGTCAGGTGTACCAAACTCCCCGGAATCTTCCCAACCAGGTTGTTTGAAGAGAGGTCCAACCATTCAAGACTAATCAAATCCCCTATGGATGAGGGGATATGCCCACTAAGGTTGTTATGAGAAAGGTTAAGCCCTTTGAGTGAGTTAAGCTTTCCAATAACCGCAGGAACCTCTCCTTGAAACTTATTGTTTGAGAGATCAATGATTGTTAACATGGTGAAAATCTTCATCACTTCAAACTGTAATCCTTTTATTGCAACTTCAATTGAATAGCTATAGAAGCTGCCAGCATACTGGATCATCCCCATGTATGGCATTCCGCTCTCTTGTTTTGTAAGGTTCATCATAGCCTTGAAATCTTTCATGTACCCAACAGGTACTAGACCTGTAAAATGATTACTTGAGATGTCAAAAATTTGGATTTTGGAGAAAGAACGAGTGGACCTAGTGCCATTTATGGAACCGTGCAATTGATTTGACTTCAATACAAGAGCTTGCAACTTCGGAAGACTTGCCATCCAATGAGGAAAAGTATCATTGATCTTATTGTTACCAACATCTAGCACTTCCAGACGTCTGCAATTATTGATAGATCGTGTTAAAGGCCCTTCTAATTGATTGCCATTTAAGTTCAGATAAGTCAATTGACATCCCTTGGAAAATGTTGAAGGAATGACCCCATTCAACTTGTTCCTCCCCAGATTTAACGTCAGAAGGCTTTCCGTCAATCTTCCCAAACATTTCGGAATAGCTCCACTCAAGTTGTTATGAGACAAGTCAAGAGCTAGAAGAGAACTCACATTGCATATGGAAGTAGAGATCTCTCCACTCAAACTGTTGTTCGAGATGAAAAAGAAATGTGTTCCAGAAGGTGGAATTGGAAGATCTCCATGAATCAGATTGGAGCTAAGGTCAAGATACTCAATTGCCTTCAATGGAATTAGTTGCTCAACTGCTGTCAAAGAGTTGTGAGCTAGATTTAAGTATCTCAAAGAGTCCTTCCCAACATCCCACATCCATTTGGGAATCTTGCCATAAATTCTATTGTGGGAAAGGTCTAAAGAATATAAATCTTTTGAGGATTTTAAGAATTGGGGGAAATCAGTAAGATTGCAAGAGGCCAAAGACAAAAATCTGATATTAGGCATTGTACAATCAGCACTAGTGGGATTGGAATTGAAGGATAGATGGTTATACGATAGAACAAGTCCATCGAGATTTTGGAGGTTTGAGAACATTTCACACCCTACAACACCACTTAGATTATTTGAAGCTAAATTGAGAAAATTAAGGTTTTGGAGTTGGGATATTGAGGCAGGAATCGGACCTTGGAGTGTATTATTTCCTAAAGAAATGGATTCTAGTGATTTGGATTGGAATTCCTTGATATGACCACTGAATTTGTTATTAAAGAGAAATATGGACTTCAATGAAGAAACAGTAAACAACCATGATGGAAGTGTTCCGTTGAGTGAATTCGAAGACAAGTCAAGATAAATCAGATTAGGAAAGTCACTTACCTCATCTGGAATGCAACCCTCTAGTTGATTATCATTAAGTCTTAGGACTTCGAGTTGTCTGAGGTTCACAAGTGAAGATGGAATTTGTCCTCTAAAATGGTTGTCTGACAGGTCTAACTCTCTGAGTTGCAAAGATGTTCCCCAACGACATCGGAAGTGTTCCCGACATGTTGCACTTGGGAAGCATCAAATGCTTCAAGGAAACAAGGTTCCCTATTGTGTCCGGCAATATTGCTCCAGAGAGGTTTGCATTTGATACATCCAAATGCTCCAAGGATGATAAATTCGTGATCGAGACAGGGAATCCTCCAGAGAAAGAAGTACGGATTAGATACAAATATTTCAGGGACTGCAAACTACTGATCGAATCAAGTGACTCTGTAGAAAAAGATTTAAACGATAGATCGAGATGGCTGCTGTGATTGAACTTTGGAAATTTGAGATTGAGGTCTTGGTTGCCTCCTAAATTGAGTGACTTTTGAGGTTTGGAAGGTGGAAAATGTTTTCTGGGAAAATCCCTCGCAAATGACAATGAGAGAGACTAAGAGACGTTATAGATGAGGATAGGTTCATCAAGGCATTAGGAGTAACAAAAGACATGTCGATGTCATTCAGAGAAAGATGTCTGATCTCTGTTAGGTTCTGAACAAGTCTTTCAAAAGTATCCTTGTCAATAGTTTGAAGATAATTCAAAGAGAGATCAAGTGAAACCAGGTTTGACAAGTGAGAGATTTGGGATGGTACCGGTCCTGCAAAATATGTTCGAGAGAGGTTGAGATACACTAGACTTGCAAACCTACCAAAGTGTGACGACATCTCAGAACTGTGGAAATTGTTCAAGGCTAGGTTGAGTTTTTGCAAGTGTCGAAGATGGAAGAGACTGCTATTTGAAGAGAAACTACCGTAGAGCCAACTGCAACTCAAGTCAAGGCCAATCACTTGACCATTTTTGTTATCACAAGTTACTCCATCCCATGAGCAGTAATCTGTCCCTTCCTTCCACGAATTTGTCTTCGGGTACGATTTAATGCCAGAAAAATCGCAAGTTTGAGAATAAGAATCGATTTGACTGATGGAAAAGGAGCTCTTGAAATAGATCAGTGCAGCAGCTTCTGCCTGAGAGCACAATTGTGTTGTTGAAGAAGAAAATGATGGAAAATTAGCTTGAAACCTTAAGAAAAACAGAACGAGACAGAGGAAATGGTAGGCTTTTGGAAAGCAGAACATCTTTCTTAATAATAAGAGAATATTTGTTGTATATGATATGATTGTTATATGGAATGGTTTGCAGGTACTATGAATGATTATATAAAGTTCCGCGTAGCAGTTATTTATTACTCAAAGTTTTCACTTTAATTTCCAACCTTTTTCACATTGAATTATCTGGTTTTATTATAAGGTACTCCCCAACCACCCATTAATGTCTTTTTTGGCCACATTTTTTTTTTTTTGGCCACACCACCCATTAATGTCTAGTAAGCCAATTTATTTAAGCTTTTTTGTCCTTCTTACAATCTTTAAGCACATGCTTGCATTATGCAATTAAAGTATTTGACTACTTTTATCAAAGAAAAAATATATTAATGCCATGCAATGAAAAGAATCTAACGACCCATATGAACAAATACTAATGAATTAATGAATGTTGCGTGCTGATTAAAAAAAATAAAATTTAGTAATGAATGATTAATGTTGCCTTTAATTTTTTTAATCACTTATCACTTATGTGGCTTTATTCAACAGGAAGAAGGAACGCTAGCTGAATGGAACAAGCAACACTGGTTTTTTAAATGTTTTTCTAAATTGGAGCGTGTTCTAGAAAAACTGAAAAAGAGAGATAAAGATAAACAACTAGAATATTAAATTCAAGCAGCTTTTATTTTACATTTATGGTCAACATTCTGTAACATAAATCATTTGGTGATCTTGACAAAGAGCAATGTGATTCAGAAAGAAATTTGCAGAATTCATCAACAAATGGAGCTATTTATCAGTTTCTTCTTCCCCTGTGTCTTTGATTAGTCCTTCTAACATTTCTGCGATGCTTTGGTCGATCAACAATCCCAACAAGCCAACGAGGTTTTCCAGTTAAGAATACCACATATCCCACAACAAGGCCAAACACAACTCCACTTCCATACCCAATAACCACGGCCTTCCAACCAAACCCATCTATGAATGAATCATCATTTCCTTCAGATGGTGTTAATTCTGGTGCCTCATCATCACTGCCACATTTCTTTGACAATGGCCAACCGCACAAATCCAAGTTTCCAACATACGAATCATTTTCAAAGGTATTGAACTGGTTACCTCGAGGAATGGCTCCAACAAGCTGGTTTTGTGAAAGGTTTAGCCTTGCTAGAAATGTCAGCCTTGTCAACTGCCCTGGAATTTCACCAGTTAGATTGTTGGAAGATAGGTCTAGTGATTCAAGTACTGCCAAATTACTCAGAGATGGTGGAATTCGTCCCGTGAGGCTGTTGTGGGAAAAGTTCAACACTTTCAATGCATGAAGATCTCCACTAACTTCTGGAATTTCTCCATGGAATCTGTTTTCGGACCAGTCTATGGTAGTGAAAATAGTTAGGATTCTAACCATTTCAATCTCTATCCCTTTCAGAGTGATCTTCACAGAATCCTGATAGTATTGTTCCCCCAGATACTTCAACTCTTCTCTTTCACCTTCACCAATGCTCTTCATGGCCTTGAAGCTTTCCAAGTACCGCGTTGGCAAAGGACCATTGAAATTATTGTTGGAGAGATCAAGAATCCTCAACATTGGAAAAGAAAGGTTGGTCTGAATCTGATCTAAACCTGGTAAAATTAGACCATGGAATTTGTTAGAATGCAGAACAAGTACCTGAAGTTGTGGAAGAGTTTCCAACCAGTTTGGAAACATGTCTTCAATCTTGTTGTTTCCAATGTCTAAAACTTCTAGCATCTTGCAGTTGGCCAAAGATTGTGGAACTGACCCTTCTAGTTCATTGCCATTTATATTAAGAGTCCTCAAATTACTGCTGTCAGGAAACATGTCAGGAATTGAGCCATTTAATCTGTTATTCCTCAAATCCAACACTGAGAGGGTATTGCTGAAATTCCCCACACATTCTGGTATTCTGCCACTCAAGTTGTTATTGGAAAGATCAAGAACTTCAAGAATACTCATATTGCAAATTAAACTTGGTATCTGTCCAGTCAATTTGTTGTTAGAGATGAAAAAAAATCTTGTAGTATTAGATTGTGGAACAGGAAGTGACCCTTCAATCAAGTTGGACCGCAGATCGAGATAGTTGATATTCTTCCATGGGAGCTGATTTACACTTGTCAGAAAGTTGTGAGCAACATTCAGAAAATACAATGTATCCTTTCCCATTTCTGATATCCAGTCAGGAATTTCACCATGAAGATTGTTTTCAGAAAGGTCCAGCAATATCAATTGATCAAGAGTTCTTAACATTTCTGGAAACTCACTTATGTTGCAAGCAGATAAACTCAATGAATAAACACTTGGAAAGGAAGAATTGACAGTTCGGGTGCTTAATGACAGACCGCTATGCGAAAGATTAAGCCTTTCAAGGCTTATAAGATTTGCAAACATGGATAGCTCCACAGTGCCACTTAAATTGTTCCAAGAAAGTGAAAGAGCAGTAAGATTCACAAGTTGAAAAATTGAACTTGGGATGTAGCCTGATAGCCTATTGCTACTCAAATCAATGGTCCTCAGTGAATTATACTGAAATTCATCAATAGAGCCAATTAGCTGGTTATTACTAAGGTCCAAGTCTGTCAACAATGGATAACTAAATACCCCAGATGGTATTGTTCCATTCAATGAATTATCATGCAAGTAAAGAGCAATCAAGTTTTGAAGTTTAGCTATACTAGGAGGAATTGGACCTGATAATTTGTTCCTTGATAAGTCCAAAGCTGAAAGTTGTGTCAGGTTGGCAAAAACATCTGGGATTGAGCCAAAGAAACTGTTCCAGGAAAAATCTAAATGACTAAGCTGATTGAGATTTGAGAGAGAAGATGGGATATTACCACTAAAGTTGTTCTGTGAGAGATCAAGATCAGTGACTTGTGTTAGGTTGCCAAGTGATGATGGAATTGACCCGAAGAAATCGCAGGCATACAGATTCAACCTCTGCAAGGACTTTAAATTGCCAATTGAAGCAGGTAATTCCCCTGTGAAACTTGTTGAAGAAACATCCAAAATCCTGAGGGAACTGTTCCAATTAAGCTGTGGAAAGAAACCTGTGAGGTCAAAATTAGCTATTAATCTCAGTGTCTCCAGCTTTGGTAGGTTAAGAATGTTAACAGGGAGGGTCCCTTGCAAGCCACAGTTGACAAGACTCAATGATTTCAAAGAAGAAGACAGATTCTTCAAGGAACCGGGTTCGGCCAATGACATGTCTACACTGTCAAGTTTAAGTTCTTCCAACCTGGTCAGATTTTGTATGATCGTTTCCAAAGCAGGAGTTGCAATTGCTAGCTCGGAATTGAAAGACAGATCAAGTGAAACCAGTTTCGAAATGGAGGCGAATTCAGCTGGTATTTGGCCAGAAAACCTGGCAAAAGAGAGATTAAGGTGTTCCAAACTAGCAAATTGGAGAAAATCAGAAGAAATCTGAGAGGAATTGAAGTCATTGTAAGCAAGGTTGAGTTTTCGCAAATTAGTAAGAAGGAATAGGCTACTGTTGGGAGGTATGGTACCTTGAAGCCAGCTACAACTGAGATCAAGACCAATTACATTACCTGTCAACTTATCACAAGTAACCCCATCCCATGAGCAGCAATCAACACTCTCATTCCAGGACATCAATTTCGGATAGGTCGGAACCATCCCATCACACAATGAGGAAGCAAATTTCTCAAAGGAAAAAAGTTGCTTGAACTGCAGTAATGCTGAACTCTGGTAACTTGAGCACAAATGTGAACTTGTTGAGGAGACAGACACTGAATAAAACATTTGAGATTGTAACAACAGCAACGAATTGATGCAGATGAATCCATGGAGCCATGACAACCAGCCCATTTTCCTTATGAAATCACTAGAAAAAGATTATTTGTAGATGGGATCAAAGCAAAATTTGTAAACTATCTTCTAATAAGTAAATAACAGCAGAAATTATAAGCTTCAGCTTGTGCATAACAGATAAGCATATAAGAGCTGATGCTGCAAGAAAACTTTGACTTTTGAAAGCTACTGATTACATCTCTATCAAGTTAATTCTAAACTAAGTCGAACAAATATAAAATATCACAAACAAGAATCATGAGAGATGACTTTTTTCTAATAAATATATAGGAAACGCTGTCTTCTATGACCAAGAGGACTTAATAGTTAATACTTTATTGTATCATCACAATTTTTTAATCCAAAAGTATGGATCATTCAACCCAAAACTATCAGATAGAAACAATGCATAAAATATACAAATTAAGCAAATCAAGCAATGGATCATTCAACTCGTAACTTTGACCATCTTGTCTACAGAAAAGGACAATTAAATGAATTGAAAAAACTCTTTGATTCTTAGAAGTTGCTATTAGTTGTTAACAACAGACTGAAATATTGAAAGAAAAAAAAATAAAGGTTTACCTAATGATAGTTTGACAGATTAAGGATGCCAAACTTGAGAGCTTTATATTGCTAATGGAGTAACTGGAAATAGATCGATTTTTCACAAAAAAAAAAAAAAAAAAAAAAAAAAGTAATTGGAAATAGTAAGGAGAGAGCAATTTTATCTACCAACAAAGATTATGGAAACAATAACCCTAATTAATAGTTAAACATTCTCATAGAATACAGCCTAAACCTCCATTGAGATTTCCCAAGCAACAGTTGCCACCACCAAGGATCCTAATCTATCCCATCATTCTTTGCAACAAATACATTCCGATGAGACAAAATACAATGAGTATTATTTTCAGTGGCACGACCACTGCTCGAATCCCCAACCTGTTCCAAACTTTAATCTTTGTTTCTGGAATTATCGGCAAAGTTGTTGAAACTGCAAAGTTGGATGTAAGTGCAAAATTCTTGTATGAAGGATCCACAGTCGCACGCGACACCCCAAGGTCGCCACAAGCCTAAAATAAACAAGAAACTTATTCGTTATAACATACTAAATGACCATAATCTTACAAATTGTACCATATTGTAAAGTCTCCGTGGGCTATAGCTATACGGTAGAATATTGGAGATTTGAAAATTTAGTCCAACTTTCTAGTAGAAGCTTGTAAGAGTAAAAGAAGCCAGAAAGGAAGAACTATTGAAGAAATAGTGGATGCTTGTGCCTACTGTTATTATTATTTAATTCCATTTACAACAGAAACAGAGTACTCTACATCTGACAACTCAGGAAGAAAATTCATGGTTTTTGATGAAAAACTCTTAGGTGAGAACATGAAAGTAAACACTATCAAATTAATTTAAAATTTGGATGATCACTCATAATCGAAAGATAGAGCAAAAAAAAAAATTATCAAATTGTAGTAAAAGTCACTGGATAGATAATAAACAGATATATATAAATATATCTAAACAAAAACTTGATTGATTCCCTTACCGAGTTGATAGAAGCAACGCTCTCCTCGTAAACAAAACCATGACTAGTCCCACTAATCTGCAGAATACTTGTCTTAAATTCCTGTTTCCTATGATTATAGGGCACCAATTCTACATGCATATTGTCCACGCCCTTCATAGTTTGGATAAGAATCTCATTGTCATTCCAAACTGTAAAAGCCCTTACACTTTGAATTGCAGTTGAATATTTTAACCTTCTAATATCAATACTAAATAATTTGGTCCAAGACTCCTTCACACCATATTCCCTCATAACAAATATATCCAACATAGAATCACGGTTACGATGGGAATAAGGATCATTGTGAAAAACACTTAGAGCCAAGCATCCATTCCAAACCAAAAAAATCCGCATTCAACTTACAGTACTTAACATCAATGTGTGGGCCTTCTAATTTTTGAAACTCTTCATCACCCAAATTGAACAAGATGATATTGAAATTGTCTCCAATTCCCCAATGGATTGCTCCATTGAAGTAAAAACCTGCATGTTCCCAAGGCCACAAACAACTATCAATGATGTCATTGGACTCCAAATGTCTCCAACAATTTGCTCCCATGGTGTACACTTGAACCTTACTAGGATAGTAAGCTGTGCCAATCCTAAGGGCTTTGTAGTGATGGTTCTTGATATCATAGCCAAATCCAAAGGGTCCATGGGATTTGTTGCTTTTTGGCAAAACAATTGTCTCCCTTGTTGCTAAATTAAATAAAGCGTTATTACCTTGGGTAGTCGATGCAAAGAAAATACCATCACAGTGGGCTAAATCTAAACGTTGTTGTGACCTACTACTAGTACTAATACCAATATCCAACTTGTCAAACACATAATTCAGATCACCCACACCAGTAGTAAAGAAACGATTATTATTAGAGATTATTGTCAAGGGATTAGTAGTTTTTGTTCTCTTCCCTGAAGCTTTGCGGCCGGACGAGCGGTGGTGGTCCTGGTAGTATCGCTTCATTAGGATACCTACGTTGTTGCTGCGGCGGCGGTTGTAATCCAAGTGCCACTTTATAAACTTCTCAGACTTGATCAGATCCTTCCATGATTTGTGAACGCACTTGAATCGCATCAAAGCTTTCACTGGCAAGTTTAAAAGAATGTCCAACGTTATTAAACTCGATGGCTGAGCATCGCAAATCAACAATTCTTCAATCTCCATAGTTGATATGTTCTTTTTGCGGCTAGATGTTAAGAACAACTAGGGTTAGACTGCTTCTTGTTAGAAAATGTAATATTTATCTATATTTTCTTCCTTTTATAATATAATTGAAAATAGAAAGGCTTAAATATCAAAAAACATTTGGGCCAAATAAGTCTGTCTTTATTTTTTGTAAAAAAATCTCTTTCCTTTTAAAAGTGTGCCAAGTTAGTCCCATTTGGACAGTGGTAACTAACGACGTTAACTTTGCTAACGTGGCTAATCCATGTCAACTTTTAAGGTATGCCACATGGATTTGGGTCCCACATGTCTCATGGACTTTTTGTTAACATTTAATTCCACTTCAGCAAAGTTAAACGGCCGTGACTAATGGCTGTCCAAAAGGAACTAACTTGGTCTACTTTTGAAAGGAAAGGGAATTTTTTGGACAAAAAACTTTATGAGGGATTTATTTGTCCCAAATAAAAAAAGATAAAGGATATTTTTTGGTATTTAAGCCAAAATAAAAATCCAAATTTAATTAATGAATAAGTAGTGTGGTTTATGATAGTATAAATAACTTTGACTTAAAGCCATTTTTGCCTCCTGAATTTGTATGATTTTGACGTTTTGTCCCCTAAATTTTAATTTTGGATATATTGTCCCTTGAACTTGCAATTTTGAGTCATTTTAGTCCATCTGAACCGATATTGTTGATGTGGCAATGCCACATCAGCATCTTGGTCTGACGTGGCCTTGCCACGTGGCATTTTGGTCCAACGTGTCATTTTCACATGGCATTTTTTGGTCCGATGTGGCACTTCCACGTCAGCAATACGGTTTGAGAGGGAGTAATGTGTCCTCAAATTGCAAGTTTAGGGGACAAAAAGTCCCAAATTAAAGTTTATGGCAAAATGTCAATTTTAGACAACTAGGGGGCAAAAAGGACTTTAGTCAAATAACTTTACCGTTAATTATACAGGAAAAGAAAAGAAAATTAACATAACAATCAATCATGTAAATACTCTTGCCTGAAATGGAGATAAAGAAATGTTAGATATCCTTGAGACAGAGTTAACAGTTGAGACATTTTGCTTATTCCATTTTTGAGACTAATAATTGAGTCAAGAAAATTCTTGCTGCAACAACATAATAACATTCTGTTTATGTGATCATATTTTAAGAAAATTCCAAACAATCAAGCAAGTTAAGAAAAGGAATATAAACTTCAGCTTCTCTTGTTTTGCTTTAACAATTCGATGACTTCCAGGATAGTCTTTGTGGAACTTCCACCATTCCCAGCTGTGGCTTTCCTAGCTTCTTCCCCTACCTTCTTGGCACTCCTCTTCAGCTTCTCATCTGTCATTAACTGAAACACCTTTGTCTGAATCTCACCCTGTTTGACCAATCTCTGACCACCCCAACCCCATGTCCTGTCCCACATTCCAAGCCCTGCTTTCTCCAAAACCTCTGCATTCACTCTTTGGTCACCATGTTGAGGCCATGCCAGCATTGGAATCCCTCTTTGAGCTGCTTCCATTACTGAATTCCACCCGCAATGATTCACAAATCCACCAATGGCAGGATGACCCAAAATCTCTTGCTGGTTCACCCATTCCTTTAATACCATACCCTTTTCCTTTGTTCTTTCAATAAATGAAATGCTTAATAAATCCTCCACATCTTCTTTATCATCTTTGTCAACTTTTTTAGTCTTCAGTAACCAAAGAAACCGGTAGCCACTTTTTTCCAATCCATCTCTCAATTCCCTTATTTGATCTTTCGACATAGCTGTTCTGCTTCCAAAGCTTACAAACACAACAGATCCTTCTGGTTGGTTGTTTAGCCATGGTAAATACCGCCTTTGAATTTGATCCTTCTTTAGCTCATATGCTTGTAATGGTCCTATGGGTAGGATTGGTGGAAGATAGCTTAAACTATTAATAGCTGAAAGAGTTTCATTCTCAAAGAAATCAAAGGAATTCATTAGAATCCCTTTACAATCCTTGAGAGCTCTTGCATTTTCAACAAGGGTTGCTGTGAAAATATGATTAGGGTTAAAGAATGGAGGTGGAAAGCTTGAAATGGGCAATGGGGTTAAGCCTGGGATTTCAATTTCAGTACAATTATGATCACTAAGTTTAGTGGAATATTCAGATGTGAGGATTATTGGAAGGTATGCCATAAGGGAAAGAAACTTGACAGAAGTGGTGGAAACAGTGTAATTAGGAACACCAAGAACAGAAGCAACTTTATTAACACCAGAAAGGACTACAAAATCAGAAAAGATAGCTGAAATAGGTGGAGTTAAAGAAGATATTAAAGGATGAATGAGATGGGAAGAGCGGCTTGTAGCTTCGAATTGAATGAAGAAAGGATCATCAGAAGTGGAATTGGAAGGTTCCATAGGAGGGACTTGGAATTCAATATGGTTGATTTCTGGATGTGTTGAAAGGAAGGAAGAAATGCAAGTGGATTCAGCTAAAGAAACTGTGGATTTGGTAGTGATGAGAGTTACTTTACAGTTATGAGACAATAGCATGGAAGCAAGACGGAGGAATGGGGTCAGGTGACCCATTCCGGCACTTGGGAAAAGAGCAATGTGAGGCTGAAATAATGTAACAGAATCTGGGAAAGTCGACATTTTGATGAAGTTGCTTTAGAATTTAATGATTCATATATGAATGTAAATGGAAAGAGCAAGAAGAACTTATAGAAATGAAAAAATGGATATTGATAGGAATATTTCTCAGCATTTTAGCGTTGACATTTAGGTAGCTAATAGTAGAAGAACCAAAGGTTAGGTAAGGGTTGAACTTGAAACTTGAAACTTGAAATTACAATATAATTGATCAGCCTGCTTAATTTATCTATGAATAAAAGCCCTCGAGATTTGCCATTTTTTTGTCTAATTGCAGCTGCAAGTATTTAATAATACTAGATTTCTTGTTAGAGATATGCAGTATTGTAATAAACACATGGAAGCACACTCTTTGATTTTTTTTATGATAATCCTGTGAAATTGTGCAGATGGTATTCAAGACTGCAGCAAATGAAGTACTACTAGTAATTTATAAAATTTGGTAGCAGTGTGGGGAAGTGGACTGATCTGACTTTCAACTCAACCTGCTAATGATTTCCAACTTGGGTTTGGCTTTCTTTAAGACCAAAGTTGGTATATTTTGATAGGCAAATGAAGTAAAATTACCCAAAGTACCTAACAATTTCAAATTTGCTTTAGCTGTTGGGCTGTTTGTTGAAATGATAACCAGACAAAATTAAGTGAGTGTTTATTATTCTTTTTCAGAATCTACATCTTCAACAGTTTGAGAAACAAAGAAAGAAATGTTCTCAGCAAAACAAGTGGCAAAATCCTATGTTAATGCCATTATTAAATATATATATATAACATATACTATAATATATATATATATATATAATATGTTAATGTTTATTGCAGGAACCTGCATGTGGAAGTGGAATTGCAAGTTAAGAAATGTTGGATTAAACTTATAAAATTGTTGACTAAAACTATGTCAATTCATTTTCTTGAAATTGAATCACTTTGCTTCACTAATTCCAATTTATAGCCAGAGATCAAGTTTGCTTTGATTAAATTTACCCTTTAAAAAAAAAAAAAAAAAAAAGTAAGTACAGTTTTATTTTATTTTGTGCTGCAAAATGCTAATCCTACTGTTATAACCAAATTTTTTGGTAATATTTTTCAAATAAGAAATTTATATACTACTAAATAAATAAATAAAGGATGATTCTGTTATGAATATACATGTACCTAATGCATATTATGTGGATGTCCATGAATATAATAATGGATAGGTAAGATTGTTGACTTGGTAAATTCATACACATTTACCTATGTGCTTAGATTCATCTCCTTGTGATTATTATGATGTATCTATGTGCCTATAAATAGGTCATTTACCTTGTTATGCAATCTTACATGAATAAGAATTATCTCTCTCATTCTCCATACTTTCTTCTTCTCCCTATTTTCATATTCTCTACATTCTCTTGTTCTTTTCATAGTTCAACTCTTGTCTCCAATTCTCTACTACCTTGCTTTATTTTGTTATCATTTTCACAATACGTTATCAGCACGAAAAGCTCTAAAGTGAAGATCAAGAAATTCAAAAAGATCGAGATTGAAAGATTAACCATCAAGCCAAGGTTAGATATTTTACAAAGTTTATTTTACCTGCATAATCTCTTCTTCTACCTTTCTTTATCATGCATAATCTCCTCCTTCTACCTTTCTTTATCATTAAAAATTATAAATGATCAAATACTACCTTGTATATTAGTAGCACCTGAAGTTGTCACATCACGTGTATAAGTGGCACCTGAAGTTGTCACATCAAGTATATTAGTGGCATCTGAAGTTGTCACATCAAGCATATTAGTGGCACCTGAAGTTGTCACATCAAAAATATAATATTACTTTGACACCCGAAGTTGTCATATTAAGGATGGAAATATTTGTTTAATTGTTGTCAAAGTTTGACACCTGAAGTTGTCATACTATCCACTTTCAATTATAAATATGTTCATATCATGCATAAATCTATATATGATTTTTTTTTCTCATGTGTTACATGTTTGATATATGAAATCTAATTTTAGTTATATTTTCATTATAGCATCATCATGTCAAACCTTGCAAAACTTGAATTTGTGGCTCTTGATATTTCGGGGAAGAATTATTTGTCTTGGATTTTAGATGCTGAAATTCATTTAGATGCAAGAGGTCTTGGTGACACAATTAAAGTAAACAAAGAAGCATCTAACCAAGACAGGGCCAAAGCTATGATATTTCTTCGTCACCACCTCCATGAAGGTTTGAAAGCCGAGTATCTTACGGTTAAAGATCCACTTGTTCTTTGGAATAATCTTAAAGAAAGATATGATCACCATATTCTCCCAAAAGCCCGTTATGAATGGATGCATTTGAGATTACAAGATTTCAAATCAGTTACTGAATATAATTCTGCAATGTTTAGAATCTGTTCTAAACTAGAATTATGTGGAGAAAAAGTCACTGATGATGATATGTTAGAAAAGACTTTCTCCACTTTTCATGCATCCAATGTGCTCCTGCAGCAACAATATCGTGAAAAGGGCTTCAAGAAATATTCTGAATTGATTTCTTGCCTTCTTGTGGCAGAACAAAATAATGAGCTTTTAATGAAAAATCATGAATCTCGTCCTACTGGTTCTGCTCCATTCCCTGAAGTAAATGTAGCAATACGCAAAAACTATAATTATGGACGTGGACGTGGACGTGGCCGTGGTCACGGGTTTCGCCATGGTCGCGGTCGTGATCGTAGCTCTGGATATAATGGTGATCATTTGAAAAATCGTGGTCGTAGCTATGGATATAATGGTGATCATTCGAAAAACATATCTTTCCACCCGAAGTGAAAGAGAAATGAATTGAAAAATGAAAAAGAAAAAGGTGGTCAACATAACAAGCATATTGAGAATCCATGCTACCGTTGTGGTGACAAAAGTCATTGGGGTCGTAACTGTCGTACACCCAAACATCTTTTTGAACTTTATCAAGAATCGCTTCGTAAAAAGGGGAAGAAAATTGAAACAAATTTTGCTAGTGAAGATAGCGATTCTGAACATGGCCCTATTGATATTACCCATTTGGATGTTTCTGATTTCTTTGCCGATCCTAATGGCAAAATTGATCATTTAATTGGTGGAGTTATTAGTGATAAGCATGATGAAAAATGAATTCCTTATGTCTTATATGATAAAAGATTGTAAATATATTTTATTTATATGTCTTTCTTTGATGTTATGAAAACTTTGTGTTGGTTGTAAATATATTTCTCAACCTTTGTATATATTTTGTTCTATGTGTTCAAATCAATATGATTTTCTAGAATTAATTTGTTTTTTATTTTCCTGTTTGCTTGCTCATATTGCATAAAGGATGAATCTAGTTGGCAACAACATCAATAATGAAGATATATGTCTTGTGGATAGTGCAACTACCCATACCATCCTTAAGCAAAAGGAATTTTTCTCTCATTTGATAATGAGAAAATCAAATGTTAATACCATATCGGGTAGTGCGAATTTGATTGAAGGCTCCGGAAGAGCCAGTATTATTTTATCTGGAGGAACAAAATTCAATATTAATGATGCATTATATTCTTCTAAGTCTCAAAGAAATTTGTTAAGTTTTAAGGATATCCGCCGAAATGGATATCATATTGGGACTGCAAATGAAGGAAATAAAGAATATCTTTGCATCACAATCATGATTTCGGGTAAGAAATGTATATTGGAGAAATTACCCGCATTATCCTCCGGATTGTACTACTCATTCATTAGTAAGATTGAAACATATGCTTTTGTAAATCAAAAGTATATTGATCGCAATATGTTTATTGTTTGGCATGACCGGTTAGGCCATCCCGGTTCAATTATGATGCGAAAAATTATTGAGAATTCATGTGGACATGCAATAAAGAACCAAAAGATTCTTCAATCCAATGATTTCTCATGTGCTGCTTGTTCTCAAGGAAAATTGATTATCAGGCCATCACCAAGCAAAATAGGAACTGAATCCCTAACATTTTTAGAACGAATTCAAGGCGATATTTGTGGACCAATACGTCCACCATGTGGACCATTCAGATATTTTATGGTTTTAATTGATGCATCAACAAGATGGTCACATGTATGTTTATTGTCAACTCGTAACCTGGCGTTTGCGAGATTGCTTGCTCAATTGATTTGATTACGAGCACATTTTCCTGATTTTCCAATCAAGAAAATACGCCTTGATAATGCTGGTGAATTTACTTCTCAAGCTTTCAATGATTATTGTATGTCTATTGGCATTAATGTTGAACATCCTGTAGCACATGTTCATACACAAAATGGTCTGGCAGAATCATTTATCAAACGTCTGCAATTAATTGCAAGACCATTACTTATGAGAACAAAGCTTCCCATTTCTTGTTGGGGCCATGCTATTTTGCATGCAGCAACACTAATTCGCATTAGGCCAACAAGTTATAATACATCCTCCCCTTTGCAAATGGTTTTTGGTCAAGAACCTAATATTTCCCATCTTAGAATTTTTGGTTGTGCGGTATATGTTCCAATTGCTCCACCACAACGCACAAAGATGGGACCTCAAAGGAGGTTGGGAATATATGTTGGGTTTGAAACCCCATCTATCATCAAATATCTGGAACCATCAACTGGTAATTTATTTACGGCACGGTTTGCCGATTGCCATTTTGATGAATCTGTTTTCCCAACATTAGGGGGAGAAAGTAAGCAGTTGGAAAAAGAAATTATTTGGAATGAATTATCTTTATCTCATCTTGATCCTCGTACAAAAGAATGTGAACTTGAAGTTCAAAAGATAATTCACTTACAAGGCTTAGCTAATCAATTGCCAGACGCTTTTACTGACCCAAAGAAAGTGATTAAGTCACATATACCAGCTGCTAATGCTCCAATCAAACTTGATGTCCCAGTCGGACAAGTTTCTATAGCAAATGAGTCTAAACCACAAATGAAGCGTGGTAGATCTGTCGGTTCCAAAGATAAAAATCCTCGAAAACGAAAAGGAGCTAAAAATCAAGATGGTCAAATTGAGGATATGGTTACTCCAGAGGAGTACACTCCTGAAGAGATTACTCCAGAAAAGTCCATAGGCATAATTAATAATTCAGTTCAAGAAGAACATCAGGTACCTGATAATTGTGAAAATGAAGAGATCTCAATTAATTATGTCTTGAATGGAATTCGATGGAACCGAAATAAAGTCAACGTTGACGATACTTTTTCATATCATATAGCGCGCGATGTAATAGATGATGATGAGGATCAAGAACCAAAATCTATGAAAGAATGCATGCAAAGAAATGATTGGCCAAAATGGAAAGATGCAATTGAGGGAGAATTAAATTCTCTTGGAAAACGAAAAGTTTTTGGACCTGTAGTCCGTACACCTGAAAATGTACAGCCGGTCGGATACAAATGGGTATTTGTGAGAAAACGCAATGAAAAGGGTGAAATAGTGAAATATAAGGCACGACTTGTTGCCCAAGGATTCTCACAACGACCTGGCATTGATTATGAGGAAACATACTCACCTGTGGTGGATGCAACAACTTTTCGTTATTTAATTAGTCTGGCAGTCCATGAAGGACTTGATTTGCGTCTAATGGATGTTGTTACAGCCTATTTATATGGCTCACTTGATACTGACATTTATATGAAACTCCCTGAAGGGTTTAATTTGCCTGAAGCAAATAAGTCAATTTCTCGAGAAAAATTTTCAATCAAGTTGAATAAATCCTTGTATGGATTAAAACAATCTGGGCGTATGTGGTATAATCGCCTTAGTGAATATTTGTTGAAGGAAGGATACAAGAATGATCCTATTTGTCCGTGTATCTTTATGAAAAGATCCGGAAATGAGTATGTTATAATTGCTGTTTATGTTGATGACATAAATATCATTGGAACTCCTGAAGAGCTTCCAAAAGCTGTCCATTGCCTAAAGAAAGAATTTGAAATGAAGGATCTTGGGAGAACAAAATTTTGCCTTGGGTTGCAAATTGAGCATTTAAAGAATGGAATTTTTGTGCACCAAGGTACTTATCTAACAAAAGTGCTCAAACGGTTCAATATGGATAAATCACATCCATTAAGTTCTCCAATGGTTGTGAGGTCTTTAGATGTAAAGAAAGATCCTTTTAGACCTAAAGAAAGTGAGGAAGAACTACTTGGTCCTGAAGTACCATATTTTTAGTGCCATAGGAGCACTCATGTATCTTACTTGTCATACTCGACCTGACATAGCATTTGCTGTTAATTTATTAGTAAGATATAGTTCTTCTCCTACACGAAGGCATTGGAATGGAATTAAGCACTTACTCCGATAACTTAAAGGTACAATGGATATGAGCTTGTTTTATTCGAATGTACCCGAGAAAGAATTAATTGGTTATGCAGATGTTGGATATCTGTCTGATCCTCATAATGGCCGTTCTCAAACTGGCTATTTGTTTACATGTGGTGGTACGGCCATTTCATGGCGTTCAATGAAACAAACTATAACAGCCACATCATCTAATCATGCAGAAATTTTAGCAATACATGAGGCAAGCCGGGAATGTGTTTGGTTGAGGTCTGTGGTAAAACACATTCGTGAGACATGTGGCTTGTCTTTTGGAAAAATGATCCCGACGATCATATATGAAGATAACACTGCTTGTTTTGCTCAATTGAAAGATGGGTACATTAAGAGATAGAACAAAACATATATCACCAAAATTTCTTCTTCACGCATGATCTTCAAAAGAATGGTGATATTGAGGTTCAACAAGTCCGCTCATGTGATAATCTTGCAGATTTATTCACTAAAGCACTTCCTACTACAATTTTTGAGAAACTTGTCCATCATATTGGAGTCCGTAGACTCAAAGATCTTGAATGATGTTATTATGAGGGGGAGATAAATACGCGCTGTACTCTTTTTCCCTTGACCATGGTTTTTTCCCATTGGGTTTTTCCTAGTAAGGTTTTAACGAGGCATATTCTCCAACAATGGACATCCAAGGGGGAGTTTTATGAATATACATGTACCTAATGCATATTATGTGGATGTCCATGAATATAATAATGGATAGATAAGATTGTTGACTTGGTAGATTCATACGCATTTACCTATGTGCTTAGATTTATCTCTTTGTATTTATTATGATGTATCTATGTGCCTATAAATAGGTCATTTACCTTGTTATAGAATCTTACATGAATAAGAATTATCTCTCTCATTCTCCATACTTTCTTTTTCTCCCTATTTTCATATTCTCTACATTCTCTTATTCTTTTCATAGTTCAACTCTTGTCTCCAATTCTCTACTACCTTGCTTTATTTTGTTATTATTTTCACAACATATTCCTCATTTTCTTTTTTTAAGTTTCATAATAATAATTTCAAGAGAGGGGAAAAACATAGAAAGAAAGGCGAGCAAACGACGTCGTTTTATATTGCAATCCACCCGCTTATCTTCCAAAATTTTCATAAACCCTATCCATACAATGATGTAAAACCCCTTCAATAGCTTCCCTTAACTCAGAATCAACACTGCAATTCCTTGGCGCCAAACCCAACTGCCATTTTCATCTCTGCAGAAGAAATTTAAAGGGAGGAAGAAAAAAATGAGTGCTTGTAAATCTATTATCCACACATCTTTATCTACTCTTCGATGCAAATCCAAACTTGACTTCAACTCTAAACCCTTCTGCCTTCCTTTCTTTGCTCGCCCCATCAGTTCAGGTTTGTTTCAGTTCTCTATCTTATGACTTTCCTTCCTTTAAATTTTAACAACAATGGCAAAAATCCCCATGTTTTTGGTCTTATCTGAGAAACCATGAAAGATCCAGATAAGATTGGGTCTGATTAAGAAAACCCATATTTGATTTTTCTTTATTTTATTTTTGTTTAGAGACACTTATATTCAATGCATTTTCTTATGAGAAATGCAAGACCTTGATATGATTGAGTTCGATGAAAGAATCCATGTTTGTTAAATGCAGTTCCTTTATGCAGTGGAATTGATTCTAGCAGAATCCAAACGAGGTCTTTCTCTGCAGTACAGCAAGCAATTCCTTTAGAAGATGAATCCCTTGAAGATTTTGCAAAGGACACTGTGGAGCGCCTACTGACTGACCAGGATGATATGGCGAGGTTGATGAAAATGGAGAGGAAATCTGTGTTGGAAGAACAAAGTAATCGTTGGTTTCCTTATTTGGATCGGTTTAGGTGCGGGAGTGAGTATCTGAGCAGTAGGGAGGTGCTGGAGGCAGTGGGACCATACTTGATGGAGGAGAGGAAAGAAAGGTTGAAGAGGGTTGTTAGAAATAGGAGCTATTCAGTTTGCTTGGTGGTAGAAGGATTGAGTGATTTTGGCAATGTTTCAGCCACTTTCAGGTCTGCTGATGCACTTGGGTTGCAGTCAGTTCATGTCGTATCGTGTGACAGCTCGAAAAGGTGGTAAGAGGTTTGAACCCCAAAGGGTTTGGTTCTGGGTGATTGCTGTTATATTTGAGGGTTTTATGTTATTAATTTGTTGTCCCTAGAGTTTGATTAGCTTTTCCTTATTTGATTTGGTTTTGGATGAACAATATTCGATTGCTTTGTTAACATCATTTGTGTATTGCAGATACAGAGAGAACCGTCATGTTAGCATGGGTGCAGAGAAATGGTTGGATATTGAACTTTGGAACTCTCCCAAAGAGTGCTTTGAAATATTAAAGTCGCGTGGTTATAGGATAGCCACGACACATGTGGGAATGGATGCGGTATTGATCATTTTTCCATCTTTGGTTGTACCTCTTTCTACAATATTGGTACTTAGGTTGTTAGGATGAAATGTATTTATTCATGTCATATTACACTTTTTTCTATTACTTTTGGTTTTATGATAGTCACTGAGAACATTGATACATGTGCCACTGACTAGTTGCCTCATTTGTAGGTATCCATATATGACATGGACTGGTCAAGCCCGACTGCTATTGTAGTTGGGAATGAAAACAGGTAAACTGAATTTGTAAATTCTAGTAAATTTCTATGGTTGTTTGTTGGATTGTGAGAGTGTAATGCTCCATGCTATAAGCATTAGAATATATTAGTTGTCTTCTGATTTTAGTTTTCAATAGATCGTCAGTATCAAATATCTAACTGAAAATGATAATAGGAAACATGTAAAACTATTACAGATGCTTAGAATTTTGTCATACCAAGTCCGTCTGAAGCCTTGTGAAATAGTGTGTTACTTATGCTTCTGTAAATCGGCCAATTTTTTGTCATGATTCTTTCTATTTCTCTGTTGATTTTAGTTGAGGTTGTTGAGACCCTTATTGCAGGGGAATAAGTGAGGAGGCCCTGGGATTGTCAGATTTGCATTGTAGTATTCCAATGAAAGGCATGGTGGACTCTTTCAATGTTTCAGTGGCTGCAGGCATAGTCATGCACCATGCTGTTTGTGATAGAACAACTCGCCTGGTAATGTTTGCTGCCTAAATTCATATATTTTACTGATGTATTAATTGTCATTGTTTATCTTTTCCACAATCTTGTGGATAGAGATAGTAGAAACATGTGCAAAGATTTCTTTCTACATAAAACTATGACAGAACCTTTTGCTCCATACTTAAGTTCCCCACTTCCCCTATGTTAAGAGATAGGATCGTTGTTGTGATGAAACAATCCAGATGTACTTTTGTCCATTTGCCTAGGAATGTCCTGTGTCTATGTATGTAGGATGTTTGTAGTTTACATTTGCATTGTTAAGAGTCCCCATTCAAGTTGGCAGTGTTTTCTTGATGTATGTGCCAAACTGAGGGATGTTGATTATCTTCTTACTCTTTCTATTTCAGTTTATTTTTATGTATTTAGATCCCCTGTTTTGAAGTGCCTTTTGTTTTTGTGTAGCCTAGAGCTACACCATTGGAGATGGCCCTCTCCTATAAATAAACCCCGATACCTTTTCTGTGGTCTGATTATGGGATCACCTAGTTGAAATTTCCAAAATTCTTACTTCTATGGGTGGGGTTGTTCCTTTTGGGACATAGGTTTTTTTATATGCATGCTTCTATTATTTGAAATTATAGTAATTGCTGCAGGTTGTTGTTTGACCACTTCAAATTATTGTGATTAAATATTTTTCATTCCAACACAGGGTTGTCATGGTGATCTGAATGAAGAAGAAAGCCAGATCTTAATGGCGGAGTTTTTATTGCGTCATAATAATAGCTCTATAAGCATAGCTAATGAGTATGCTAGGCGGAAGGCCAGTATGACTATGCCTAGGCTGTGATGTAATCAACTGCTGCATGTATGTATGATTTACCATAATGACAAATTGCAAACTGAAATCTGCGTGCGAATATGTGGCTGCAAGAAATTAAAAACAGGTTGATAAATTATCATTTCAAGCCAGCCACCCCCCATAGAAGAAAAGGAGCAAGTGCTTGAGTTACTGAGTTAAGCTAAGAGTTGTGAGATGCAATGCACTCAAGTTAATGGAGGCAACCTGGAGGCGTCTTACCGTTTGGATGAGAAGTATTATGATTTATCATTGTAGCTCTCAGGAACATTTGTAGTTTCTCGTTGTACTTGATACAATCTTCAAAAGTCTTAACAGAGAAGAAAACAGGAATAGAAGTTTTTTTTTTTTTTTTGGCAATAGGAATAGAAGATTGTTTAACTGGGCCATTTCATTCCTTTTGCTAAACTTTGAACTCAAGGATCATAATGCAGTTTCCAAATAACTTTAATTTTCGTTGGTACAAATGCATAAAACAACTGAATTATTTTTTTATATTTCATGAATATGAAAATATTCCTCTTTGTGCAGTATTGTTTCAAAAGCCTAACTGACTTTCCCAGTAATGTTGAGAACTTTTCCATGAAGCTATATAAGATATGATTGGCATTTAAAATATAGATACATTGTACACCTTTAAACCTCCACCATTCACAAAATATGAATCCTAACATAAAATGATCTTTACAAAGCTGTCCTAGTCAATTAACATATCCCCACTTGTTGGTTGTATCGATCCCTTGGAGCTCTGCATGTTTAAGCCTTCTCCACGCCTCTTCAATTCCTGGGATCTGACGAACTCTTCAATTTTTGCCTTCAGTTCAGTATTTGGAATCAACATATCCGCAGTAAGATGAGATCGGTTGAACGGGTCAGTCTGGAC
>AWWV01009169.1:0-33338 GCA_001974805.1 Corchorus capsularis
TTGCATGTTGAGGGTGATCAGAACTTGTTAAAGTGGCAAAAGAGAGGATTTACCCTCAAAATCTGAGCCTCGTAACAGAACTTTTCCTGTGAATACAATTCCATTTCTTTCTCAAGCCTAGATATATCCAGCTGCAGCTGTGCAGAAGGTGTTTGTTCTTGCATAGCTTTTAAGGTGGCAAGAGTATCTTCACACCTTGAGATGTCCTGGATAGGGGCAATCAAATAGCTTCACTCTTCAGATGAAATAATAATAAAAAAAAAAAAAAAAAAAAAAGAACTCAGAAATTTTGGGATCCATTACCTGAACTAAATGCTTGAAGTCAGAAAATGCCTTCAGCAGGCCCAAGTTTAGTACCCTAGCAGTCATAAAGAAGCATTCAGAAATAAATGAATATTTTCCTTTTTCACCACTAGAACTGGAAGCTTCTTGAGATTTTAGCAGACGATTTTGACCATCATCAGTTGCAATAGGACCATGTTTGTTAATCCATTCAGTAACTTCTTCCGAGGTTGCATTCAGAGCAGTTAAGCCCCTAACATAGGTTCATAATCAATCATGCGAAGGAAATATGTCAATAATGTGAAAAATAAGCAAAATTAGCTCCACTGAAGTAAAGTTCTTCACCTCAACTCTAAACGGTTACTGTAGAAGACATAATTTGGGTCGATTTTATCTCTTTTTGTCAAATTTGCATCCAAAAATGGTTCACAAAGTCGAAGCATAACAGCACTGAGATTCACAAACATGCCAGAACTAGCACTGGATATAGGATCAACCTGTCATATGTCCCATCAACAGCACGGTGTTAAAGAGGCTAGAGGTCACAATATAACCAAGTATATTAAAAGCGTCAAACAATATCATTCAGAAAGGAATCCAGCTTTGTATTTAAAACAGGAACAATAACCCATAACCCAAAGAACAAAATCTCAGCAATCAGCATGCAGAATAAATGGCCATGGTAAGCTCTTGATCATTGATATGCAATGTGATCCTAGTCAAAATGTCATTTAGAGGGGGAAGAGAGAGTACAAAATAAATAATAAAAATAAAAAAACCTGTATTTGGGCCCTTGATGCATTTTTATTAATGACTTCTGCGAGATACTGGAGTACACTCTCACGGATTTCAGTATTTTTAAGGAGACACAGAAGAACTTCAGCCAGACCATCATATAAATTATTCATTACAGTCTTGATTGTGGTAAATGAGGATAATAAGTCAGCTGGTCGCCGAGTTGATGCTTCTGAGAAGCACTGCTGCCTGAGTTTCAAGAGATATAATTTATTACTCAACAAAAGCCGATAGAAGAAAGATTTATTTAATAAATGAAGACCATTGCATAAAAACTACTAAGGGTGGGTAAGTGAAAAATCAAGCTGTAAAACAAACAGAAGAGTATTTATCTTCAATCACACACACACACACACAAATATATAAAGTTACTAATACTAAAGAAGGTAAGGAGCAGTAGAAGCTATCCCTCTTGTAATATTTCATCTTGGCCTCAAAATTATAAACACTAAAGCACTTCACTCCTCCCCAAATGCTAAAATAGAAGACTTTGTTAGCCTTATAGAAAAGATTCTAATTTACCCCAAGCTAAGCACAATTTGTAAATAAGATTACAAGCACCTACAGATCAGCAGACCTACTAGCTAAGAGGCAACCTTATTATACTGCAAAGTCCCACCTGCAGCACCAAGATAATTCCAGTACAGATGTAGAGGACGATAAGGTAAAAAATGAACTTATAGGTTAAACCTAGCCTCACTTCACAACTAGAAAACATCAATAAAGCCAAGGAATAAAGTCCGCTTCAGCCAAGCAGCCTTGAATTAAAAAGGAAATCTTCCCATTAGAGGTTTCTCCCACACAATCCACAAATCAGTTTGTGCTGATAAACATTTTAAATAAACCATGGCTTTCTAATGTCATTCAGACCAAACCAAATTTCTCTTTTCTTTTACAAATATTTAAAAATTCACAAGCAAGACAGCACTTCAAAACATCACTGAATAAAACACCCTTATATCAAGGTTTCCTTATTCTCTGGATTGAGTTTAAAACAACCTCAAGAGCAGCTGCCCGTTTAGACAGATCACAAACAAGGTTAGCTTGGAACTACTTAAAATTAAGCACTAGAAATTCCAATGTCTTCAACAATTGAATCCATTCCACAAAGCAACATCACTAAACCTTTGATGATGTCCATGTTTTCTCATATCTACTCCACACTCACAGCCACTAGAACCCAATTAATTATGATAGTTAAACACAAAAACATTGAGGCAATGGTCTTTCTAATAGACATCACACAAACAAAACAAGCATTAAGACAAGCAGTGCACATACATACACATTTGGGAAACCAATAATGCAAGTTCAGCATGGATACTTACCCAACATCAGGATGGCTTCGGAAAAGGCTGTGATCAGGCAAGGCACTAACATGAAAAAAGGGACCCAAAATGCTGGTCATTTCAATAACACGACCATTCAAGTAAACCCCTTTAGGAATCCACCAAGGATGATTGACCAAACACTTAGCACCGACAGGCAATTTAACCAAATACAACAAAGCCCTCAGAGGTTGCTGAAAGTTCCCCAAAGCTGAAACTTTCAGAACAGTCCCCCTTAAATCCTCATATAAAGCTTTTAAAATTGGCTCCAAAGTTTCAAAATCCGTATCCTTAAAGAACTCTTCCAAAAACCCCGGTGGACAGTCCACCCCACTAGCCAAATCATTCCCTCCAAACCCATCAAGCATTACTCCACTTGATACTTCAGCAATAACCAATGGCAACAAAGGGGATTTTGAAGTCAAAGAAAAACCAATCTTGGAGTGAGTATCCGTCGCATTCCCATTAGAAAACAATTCAGGATTGCCCAGATGAATCCTGGCATAGGAAACAGCCAGCTTCTTAGCCTGTTTAGCAGCAGACTCCATCTCAGAACGCAGAGTTTTGTCTTTCATGTTGGCAATCTTCTTGATTTCTTCATGAGCTCTTTTGTAACAACCAATGAGATAATTAAAAGGGGATTCAGAATTAGGAAAGTCACCAGAAAGACGATCAATCAAAACCCTCTCCATTAAATCACGTGAAAGCAAAAGACTTTTTCCTTCGCTTAAGATCTCAGCTGCCGTCATCTCCAGATACACAGCCCTTGGATCAGATGAAACAGCGTTTTCATCATTAAGGGTTACGAGTAAGATTTTCCTCAGGATTATATCCTCAATTTCTTCTGGGCTTCGTTGGGGTTTTTGGCTCGCCATGGTTATATAATCGGTTTTCCCTCACTGTTTTTTCCAGAGAAACAAACAGGGTTTTTTTCTTTTTTCTTTTTTCTTTTTTTGCTATGGCAATCTTACAGGAAAAGAATTTTAGGTTTCGACATTGGGAAGAAAAGAAGCGAGAGACGGATGCAGTGGACTTGCGAGGAAGGAGTTCTTTTATACAGAAAAAAAGTTCAGCGACGTCGTTTAATGTCTTCCTGTGGAAGTTGGTATTGGTTTCTTATATCCTACTAAGGAATTGGACTTAGACTTCTACCCGCGCTTATACACTCTCACTTCCTTTCCTAATTAAACCCAATTCCAAATAATAGTGAGCTATGTCTCTATGTTCCACTTAAATACAAATTTTTGGCCAAAAAAAAGATTATAGAAAAATTAAAGAAAAAAAAACTTTGTTTTTAGTAGATGACGATGTGTAATGTGTTAGACTTGTTTTTAGCTGACATTACTCGTAATTTTTAAAATTTATCATCAATAAGTTTTGATTTGTATTAATATAAATGGGACACATCATATGTGCAACATATATGAAAGTTAAAATTAGTAATATTGTTATATTAGTATTTAATAATTTTTAATATATCCTTCAAAAAAGTAATTTTTAATGTAATTTATAATAATAAAATTTCTAATAATTTTTTTTGTATAAATAAATCAAATGGATAGGTGGGATGAAGTTTGAGTATTGAAATTTTTATTTAAGTTTTGCCCCATTTGATCATACTGTCTTGTGAACCTATGCGAGCCACCTGCCTTTGAACAAGTCTAGTTTTTACCTTAAATGCAATTTTCAATAAATTTTGGTTTGTATGAACATTTTATTTCAATATATATATTAACCCAATATTGATATGAAACAAACAATTAATTATGATTAGTATAGTCAAGGAGGAGTACACACAAAAACTAATAAGAGAATGAAGAGGGTGCCTAGGATTTGTAATTCTTGGAGATTACTTTAATATAAAAAAATTAATATATATATTTATAGATTATACATTGCAAAGTTATTAACCCAATAAACAATTTCTTGTTTCTTTATAAATAAAATCCCAAAAAAAGTAACTTTGTCAAAACCCAAAATAAAAAGACAGCTATCAAAGAAGCATCCTCTCAAATTCATATTTGAAATCATAACATAATTTTTACAAGCAATTCCTTTCATGTAAGGGCACATGTCATCATAAAGGGCGTGTATCTGAGTTTCAATGAAAGATAGATGATACATGTTACATAGTAGATATGTTAGAATATTGCATTCATTATTTGTTCAAAAAGTTAAAAAATTTTCAAACAAAAAATATAAAATATGATATGCAACAATTCAACTTTGATGTTAACCAAGAAAAATGATTAAGTTCACATTTGGTAACAATTTAGCAATGTTAAACTAGAATTTAACTGAAGCATCTTGAAAACACTCACTCTTCAGTTGGTTTTTTTTTTTTTTTGGAGTGAAATAAAGAGTTGAAGAATTTATGAACCCTCTACAGATTCTACTTCTGATTATGGCTAAGTGCCCGGAAACCTTCGGAGATAGCTGATACTGATGCAGTTTGACAAATCTGCAGACAGTGTCAAAAACATTGATATATAAATCTCATCTCCTACCGAATGCTTTCAAATCTATCAGTACAAAATTGGTTATTTTTTTTTATTCCTAGTATTATCTTACCCACCATGAAAAAAAGATTAGAAGGCAAGATTACAGAAACCAATCACTGTTGTGTAGCAAGTTGCTATTGTCACTTGATCCATAACTTCATCAAATGGACCAATTTTTTTTTCTTTTTTCCAGAAAATAACAAACAAACAAGGTGTTATATGGATCATTATCATTTCTACAGCAAATCTTCACTTTATAAGTCGATATAATCAGATAAAGCCGACATGGAGGGCCTTTGATTAGCAGGGCCAAATAGCAATTCCACACAGAAGGCAGGGCCACATATTGATCTACCTGTGCTCCCAACTTTGTCCAAATCCCGGATAGTAAACTGCCCAAGTTAAGATGTAATGTAAGAGTAAATTTTAAAGATGCAACATATTTTTCAACTTTTGTATCCTTCATAAGACCTAGATTGGCATGGTTATAATGGATATATATAAATGACAGACAATTCTCCTCTCTTTTTGCAGTTTGTCTACTATGAGTAGTGAGTCATATTAAGAACCTAGGAAGAAAAGGTTCGGATGAATCTGTAAACATACCTGTAACAAGCCGTTTTTGATGAAGGCTGTATTGAAACAGGCATAAAAAAGCCGGCCTCCAATCATTTTTTGATAGAATATGACACGCACATCTCCACAAACCTGTCCAATCCAGAATGATCATGCTCATACCTTCAGTACTAAATGGTAAGAAGAAGAGTATAGCTTTATAGGTATGCAAAAGTTTTTTAAGTAACTCCATATTCCTAACATGTTTCTAACAATAAAACATTTATAGTAAACATATATACTGATGTATGCAAATGATTTCACATAACTCCTAATACAGACAAGGAGTACAGTTTCCTTTTACTGTTATCTAACAACTATGGTCATATTCTACTGCCAAAGAGTTGGTGTAAACTTGAAATAAGTCCTGAACACTCTGCTAGGCTCTTCACAAATATCTTGTGTTGCAAGCCCAAAATACTCAGCATCCCAGCTCTGAGGATGACATAATAAAGTATAGCAGATCAAGATATATATATGTAGGTGCAGCATTGCAAGCGACTTACTATTACAGGTTTATTGAAATGATAGTCAAGACAGGTCTTCTGGTATAATACAGGACTCTCTGTGTCCATTTGATATACAACATGTGGTTCTTCTGGTTCTGATTCGATCCCTTCTTTGTTACCTTCAAGATATGACAAGAAGTACCGAGGACTGCTGTTACCCTCGTATCCTTTTTTTATTTCTCTGCAGCAATTCTTGGCAACTTCCACAGGTGGACGGTACCTTTGGTTAGGAATCTGTGGAATATGTACCAAAAAATCTTGGTGAGAAATTAAAATGAATAGATAGATAGCTGAGAGCAGAGATAAACTTCAGATTCCTGGAAGAACATTAAAGAATAGTATCACAACTCCCAAGAACAATCCAAGGTCATGCTTGCAACATCAGAAGTAAAAAAAAGAAAAGTTGAAAAACATGCCAAGTAATAATAAAATAGTTGCATTTTGTGAACTTGAGATGACTTGATAAGGTCAGATGCTATGTTTTTGAATCTAAAACAAGCATGTTAAGTGTTAACCTACATTTCACTTAGCAACTAGCCTTGCAGACAGGAGGGTTATCAAGATTTGAAGTGACTATAATTCAAGAGCAAATGCAAACTCATATAGCAACTTTGAGCTTAATGACGCAAGTAAAAATCTGTTAAATTAGGATTAAATTTAGACTCGCCCAGATCATTAGTGCCATTTTCTGGTAAACACTGAAGATTTGCTTATGAGTATGTGAAACCAAGCTCAGTTGATATAATAGTACTCCAGTGGCATGAAATGTATGGACTAACCTCTTGCAGCTCTGAGACCACAAAAAAGACAGAGGTGGTGTTAATTGTGTCATAAAGCCGAATCCGCCTCAGTTCTCTGCTACATGGTGGAGGCAAGTTTACATCTGGAGGTCCATTGCCAATTCCCCTAGGAAAAGAAAGTACACTTTCCCAATACTCCACATAACGGCGTTGGCTTGGTATAGAGACCTATCAACAGAAGTGCAGAAGATTAAAAACAGCATGGATACACAATGAAAACAGTTCTTTAAAGCATATTAACGTGATTAAAGAAAGTTATTAGATCAACCATAAAGCTTCCACACAGTTTTTCCTGTTTGTGCAACCTTCAATATTACTGGAATATTGATCATACTTATATCTAGACCTGATCTATCTTTTCTATTAGTGTCTTGTTTATCAGAACAATATCTAGACCTAAACTTACTCCTTGATTGTTGGTAGTCCGTTTTTGGGCATATAGATGAAGAGCTTCTTCTGCTGACATGCCAGTGTAAACAAGGTAGGCACACACCATTAAGCCTGTTCGACCTTTGCCAGCCTGCAAATTCAGGTGAAAGACACTTGGTTGATAACATTATCTAATATGATAGTGATTAAAAAGAAAATCCAACAAACAATCACTTAAAATCTATGACTAAGAAAATTTTTCTAGACATTTGAAACAGCAATCAGTCAAATCTCTGGCGCTTGGCTTTCACTAAAGTTGCAAGAAATATCATACAAAGTCATATAAATGCAATAACCCCTGTCTTCCTTCTGTCTCTACAACAAATTTACTGAAATTCGTAAAGGAAACTTAGTGAATAAAAACAAGCAGACAAGGTGTATACCAATGCATGACCCTAAAACCCGTATCTTTTACTCTTAAGGAAGTTTGAGGTCATGGATTTGGGCCATGACTCATGGCATGTGAGGGCTTAAAAAGACGGGATGAGTATCAGATTATCTCTCATTCTATAGACCAGAGGATGAATTGCAGAGAAAGTGAGAAACAAAGAGAAGAAAATAGAAGAAGCTTTCTAGTAATACCATGCAGTGTATAACTGCAATGTTTTTCGGGTCACTTGATAGCCATGAATACACACTCTCACAGAACGACTTCACCATTTCGAGGTTTGGAACATGATTGTCATCAAAAGGAAACTTCTCCACACGTCCATGAAAGTGTAATGTATCATACTCTTCTTCTATGCACAAATTATATATCTGGAATATTGTCAAAGAAATATTAGTTCTGTCAGAAATTTTGAGGGAAAATTTGTAAAAGAAGAGGTAAGATAGAAATCACGTTAACTTTCAAAAAACCACCAAGAAGATAAATAATCAACAAGCCAATGTGCATCCTGAAATGTATGCTTACATTGGTAAGAACTAAAGATAAATATAAACCATGACAGCTTATTTATTGAACCTTATTCTCAACTTGCATGGATGTGATGAAACCAAAAGTGCCGGTTTCTTTTAGGTAGGCCAATATATCCTCCATTAAAATTCAAAACACAAACTGGTTTTGCCAGGGAAAAGAAAGAAAGAAATAAAGGTGTATCAAGCTAAATGCTAAACTAATGACATACTGATGAACTGCAGCAGCACAACTTTGCAACCATAATCAATCTATTTCCCTTTACTTTCCTACATTTGGAGTATAAGAGCAGTGGGAAATACTGTAAATTCATGCTTCTGATACTAGAGTCAATCCATGTGAAGGGAATAGGATATAAGATTCCACATTTGAGACAAAATATTTCTTTAAAAAATTTAAGCAATAGGCAAACATGATTCTTCTTTCACATTAAAATGTACATAAAATTCACCTTGTAATGATCCTGGTGTCTCATTTCCAGCACAGATTTCACCTGCCAGAGAGGATTACGGTACACTGCTCGCATGCGTTCAGCAGGAAATGACATTGCCAATATACGACCTGTTATATATGACATGTCAAGATCATAACCACCAACAACCATGCGCCTTCTTTTCTTGGACACCAGGTTCCGGATGTAAGAACTTGCTGAAAGATAAGCAAGCATTCGATGCTGGAGGATTAAGGTGCTGTTTTCAGCAGCCTTTACAGGCGCTGGCCCTGAAAATTTCAACCCCATCTAGCTGGTTCCTTCACAACACAATAATGCCAAGGCGCATGCTAAACAATGGATAAAGCCCCAAAGACCACTGCATATATTGCATGGGACCTGGAATGCCAATAAAATGCACAGAATTGAATCTGCTACTTTTAAAGAAATATCAGATGAATAAATTAATTTTTGCTCTGCATAATTGAAGATCAGCTTTAAAGAATGTACTTTCTGAATATATAAGAATGTAGCCTAATGATTATATATTAAAACTTCAGACCTGTCAATTGGGCTGATCAAAGTGGTTTGCATCATTCCAATGACATCAACAGTTTCTAAAACAAATATCACAATTTCCTTCTTTTTTGAATTGTATTAACATATTAACACTTTTCCTCTTTTCAAGCAGAAAGCTCAGAATTTGCTTCCCCAGGATATCATTCAATTTTTGAATATCAATTAACAATTTCAAGTTTTCCTGGTTTTCTGCTATTATCACGATTTCATTTCTCATGCTGAAGTGAAGGGGAAAAAGAGAATCTAAAATCCCAACTTCAAGTATTATTTAATTTTTCATAGTTTTCCTAAAATCCCAACTTTCTTAAAAAAAAGTAAATAAATAATCAATGTTCAAGGTTTTAATCTCCCTTTCCCATCGAGAACAACCTCCCTATGTACAAACAGAAAAAAGTTGTGAATCCAATAGAAAGAGAAAGGTACCTCTGGGATTAAACATGAAGTTTCTGATACACGGACTGAAAAAAGATTGAATGGAAGCAATTCCTATGATTCCCAAATGAATCTATTCAAAGAATTTGGAAAACATAGGAAAATGCTTTCATTTCTTCAACAGGGTGAAGTATCAGGGAGGCCAGGAGAAGATGATGATGATCTCCATATTGTTTTAGTTACGGCCCCATTTGGAAAGAGAAACTAATATTGGATATTCTGTGCTAAATTTGGAGCGACTTCTGTCTCCATCTCTCAGCCCCATATTTGGAGCCAAATCAGGCGATAGCATAGCAACCTCTGTCTCCTTTAGGCAATGTAAACAAAAGGGTTTCT
Organism: Corchorus capsularis; assembly: GCA_001974805.1. Lineage (NCBI taxonomy): Eukaryota > Viridiplantae > Streptophyta > Magnoliopsida > Malvales > Malvaceae > Corchorus > Corchorus capsularis. The sequence continues at coordinate 9,953 of AWWV01009169.1, forward strand.
TCCATGTCAACCAAATTACAGTTAGGAGGGATGGCGGGACTTTCTTTAGTATATTTTTTTCCTAACATAACTAACATTTGTAGGACATGTTTGGGTGATTTAAGTTAAAGGATCCTTTTTGTTAGTAATTGTTTGCTGTCCTGTTAAATTGGGCTAAAAATGTACCAAAAGGGTATATTTATTTCCTGAAAATGAAAGTTCAAATTCTCCTATAATTATACAAAAATGTAAAATGTCCCATGAATCTCCATGGTGAATATGATCTGCCAAGAGAAATATAAGACTTTATTTGATGGCAGTTGAACAGATTTTGACCAAAGAATTGCTGCAGCAGATTTAGCTGCATTTATTCTAGATGGTCATGTGGCCTAATTGACATGAACATAGCAGCATATTGTAGCAACCGGCGGTCACTGCTGTTACCATTCTCCGTGACAGAAATCATTGGACCTCTAGTCCTCGTTCTGTAACGCCGCCAAGCAAGTTGTATATTCACTGCTGCCCATGTTCTCCAATTGGATGAATAGTATCTTGCTGTTCTTTTTAGCCTCTCATTAGCAAACTTGTACCTGAAGTGATCTGTTATGTATCTGAGATGGTTTGCATCAAGACCAAATGCTTCAATGGACTCTACACAAGCAAATGTTGCGGATGAGGCTGGAAGGCGGTCCATAAATGGGCGGCGAAGACACCAGGACAGAAGCTCATCACCCAAAAAGCCTCCTGGTTCTATCATACTAGTGGCTACCATGCCTTTGCTAAGGCTTTGGCTACGCCTTATGCATCCACGAACTATAAATATCATTCTTTGCACAGGGTCTCCTTCTCTAATTATCTGTTTAATAGGAATATTAACAAGTTAAACAACTGCATAAATGTTTGTAACAGGTTGAGTGATGATTTAAACCTCTTAAGCTCATACCTTTTCATCTTTAGAGAAGACAAGTGGCCTAACTCTATCACAGATGTTGTCAAGAATAAGGTCATCCAAGTGCTGGAACAGAGGAACCTGAGAGAAAGAAATATGCAATGGAATTAGATATATTGGGATCAATTCAAGCCTCAAATCAATCTTGTTTAACTTCTAATTCACTATTTTCCTTTATTTTGTTACCTTTTTGATGAGATCAAGGCAAAGGTAGCGCTTAATGTCCCTCCTGAGGCCTTCAGGCAAATCTTTGACTAGTTCCATTTCATCCTCTCCTCCCAAAGTTGTCCATTTCTGGCGTTCATAGTGGCGAACTCTTTGTCTCAGACGCGATGGTAACTGCCTACGCTTCATCCACCATTCCATGTCTCGACATCTCAGTTGCATTTTTCTCTTCTTTGCCATAACAGCATGCAAGAAAACCTTGCAACATAAAGTTTGTCAGTTAAGTTGGCTTTGGTAACTTGAATATATCTTCAATTCATACAAATAGCAGTTATGTGGCTTCTAATAACTCACCTGGATGTTTCCAATAAGTAGAGTGAAGAGCAACAGCCCAGAAAGCACGATGATTATGCTGAAGATCACTTCTAACCAGTGACTTGTTGGTTCAAGATCATTTCCAAAGGTGCTGCAAATTCAAACATGATGTGAGAAATCAAATACTAGCACATAACATGATGTCATGTTTAAGCATAGTGATATTGGAGGTGCAATTTCATTTTTCCTTTTTGGGGTAAAATAATAGGTGCAATTTTTTGAGTGTGACTGATAACCTACTAAGATACTCAAATCTGTCCTTTGAACCAACAATTTATATCATATCTAACAAAAGGAAGTTTACCAACTGAATTCAAGAGGAAAAAGACAATTAAAGAAATAAATACATTTCAAAATTTACCTGAGAGTCATTAAACCCCAAAATATAGGATAAAGGATCTTGACAGCAACAGAATTGCTGGAAACAACAGGAAGAGCCCACTGATAAATCCCATAATGGAATGGTCCATGACCATCCAAGCATAATGGTTTTGCAACAACTTTTGTCAAGTTACGACCACACGAAGTCCCAACTGCTTCAGCAGGAAATAGAAACTGGTAACACACCTCCTCAGAGCAAGACAAAGTGAGGTTGCAATTTGCATCCCTCGCACACTGCTGCCGGAGGCATGAGGCTACGCGCTGTATTGCCAGGACATACCAGCACCCTCCAGCAACCTGCAGTCCAAACCAAATGCAAAAATCAGCAAAAGAAGAGATAATTCCATGAATTTGAGTCAAATTGCAACTTATAGCTAGACTTACATGAGAGGCTATGAAGTAGGCTATAAGATTAAGCCCAAAACCCCACCAAATGGTACCAAAGATATACCCTGTGACCTTTTGCATCCTTCTCATCAAGCAAATGCTGTGGTAAACCTTTGGGAGGAATTGGAACAAGAAGATCAATAATAGTATAGTCATTATAAGCTTGATCTGCTCTTCCCTGATTAATTTTGGTACAACTAACCAGAATACAGCCTGCATAAGAACATAACAAGGAGAATAATAGTCATAAACTTGAAACAGCACTTCATTTTGTTCTGTTTTAGTTAAATCTCTAGTTCTGCATTAATGAAAATTGGATCAGAATAATCTTGGAATTATAATAATTGAGAGCACCAGTTTTCTCTATAATATTTGTACTGTACAGCACTTAATACAAACTTGGGAACTGTTGACATAAAAATTATGCTAACATTAGCTTTATAATTTGAAACAAATAATTAGGTTAGAAATTCAAGCTATGCCATAATTCTGATGTAATACATGCAGGTAGGTAAAAAGTTCCAGTACAAAGTATCCAACAAAGAAGAAACATGTAATATTCTTCTTGGTAATGATACAACCTTGGCCCCATATTGTTATGGAAGCAACCAAAGTAATTGTCATTAATAATACCCATGTCCATCAGCCAACAGAGCAAATGCTACTAGTTGTAAGATCATTATCAGAAACCCAAGCTAAAACAAAAAGTGGGAAAAGGAATTCTAAAAAGACCAAAACACATAATATTATGGTGGGGTTTTGTGGCACCCACTTAATATTCTTCACTTTTTGGATCCTCATCTCATCATACTAGTGATCACCCATCACTCAATTACCCATAAAAGCTGGTATATAGTTAAAGTAACAAAATCTATGCCTTTTTTTTTATCCCTTCCAATGAGATGGAAATCATTGCCATCATTAACAAAATATTCAAAAGCCTTTTAAGCCAGTCCTAGGGAAAAAAATTGAAACCATTTAAATAGTTCCAAAAATAAGAAATCTGTAAAACCTAGGATGGACCATGGGGACAAGTGTGTAATAAAATTTTTGCCCAACTCAATGAGAGAAGCAAAAAATCCAAAATTGCCAACCAAACCATCTTTCTTCATGATGATCAATGAATCTATCTTGACAGTTATGTATGCTAAATATTTTATGAAATCCAAAGGAATTATTTTTATTAACACATCAGCTATCTTTGTAATTCACAAAGCTCATTTATTTCATTTTTTATTTATTTAAATGTAATATTATATATACTTGCATGGAAATTTGATGAACGTGAGCAGCTAAGGATATAGTATATATAGGCTAAAAATTACTAGTATAAATTTTTCAAAAAAGAAAACAAGAAATTAAGTAGAAACAACTAACCTGAGGAACTGGAAGAATCACAAAGATATCAAACCAGAAACCTTTTAGGGACCGAACGTAATGAGAAGCTATAGCACGTGCGTCCCACACGAGTTTACCGCAGCCAACAACTAGGGACTCCCTTGACACGTATGCCAGTCTGAACTGGAGCCACAGATGGAACAAATGCACCGCGTCCACACACGTGCGAAGGACAGTTACAATGGCGGCGAGGGCGCCATCCATGTATAAACAAGGAGAGCCACCTCTGCCTATTGATAAGGCATAAAAAAACAGAGGATCAATAGCTAAGGCCATGCCACGAGCCAATAAAAAGAAACGGTTCCATTTCTGCACGCGCTTGCTCCTCGGGTCAAGCACCCGTCCGAACGGGCCAGAAGGACGTCGAGGAGTGGTAGGTTGAGTTTTCTTCTGGCCCGTTCGTGCCTGAATGGGAACTAGGGAAGTGCCAGCTGAGGCTTCCCATTCAGGTTGGTGAGCATGGTCACAACTTGTCGAGTGAAAAACAGGAACTCCTACTTGAGTGCAAGCATAGCATTCTATGGTGTTAGAGATTGGGTTGTCCTCGCTGGTGTTGCCACTCTGATCAGAGTTCTCATGGGAGGTGTTCTGAAGCTCGCAGAGTCCAATCCACCTGTTTGAAAAATCAAAAAACACCATATCTAAATTAGTAGATATCCATATCTATTAAAATCATGTCACAACTTATAATATCTCGTCGCGTATTTTTAAGTATAAAGTAAGAAAAAACAATAATTAGTTTATAATTCTTTCCAAAAGTTTGTGAATCATTAATTTGGTGAAGGGAATCATTAAGAGATGTATGAGTTGAGAATTAGAGGGATAACCTTGAGAGGGAGAAGTTGGACGGAGAAGGCATGGTGAGAAAAGTGGAACCATGGGAGAGAAAAGAGAGCTTGGAGAAGAAAAAGAAAAGGAAAGAGAGGGTTTTTTTTTTGGAGTATGATAAGAAATGAAAAGAAAAAACAGAGAGAAATGGGTAAAGGAATAGAAGAGGAAAGAGGAGGAGTTAAGCAAGGAAGGAAGGAAGGAGAGTGGGGGGATATGTAGGGAATTATTTGGAGGGATTGTAAGACACAAAACAGGACTCTTCTGTCACGTAGCAGTTAGCACATGAACAAGGTGAAGATGAAGAGCCAAACCCAACCACGGAACATGAAGGTGAGAGTCATGGTGGGGTTAAGCCTTTCACTACTCGAGCCATTGGGTCCACCCCACCCCACCCCACCCCAATGGGTCAAATATGACTCAGATGATGAGCCATGACCACACCCTTTTGTCTATAAATTACTTCATTTTGTAAAAATCCCAAAAACCCCATTAATAAACATACCTTGTTTCATTTCTCTCTCACGAGTCACACCAATTCATTCATTTTTGCTGCACTTTTTACCACTTATTCCCCAAATAACTGCTCTGTGTTTTTTTTCAATAATTTTTGCACTATGATTTATTATATATTTTGAAATGATGGGGTCAGTCAGTTTCAGTTGATCTTCCTGTTAAAATCCAAAATTTAACAGCTTATTGCTTCCCCCTATATAAAGTTGTGCCACATAAGTTCACTGCTTGTTTCTTTTCCTAAAGCCAGACAAGGGGAAAATGAAAATGACCTTGTTTTTTTCTTCTTACTTTTCATTTTCAACCAAACCAAGTGAAACACTGATGATCTTTATATTCAAGTCTTGACATTTTCTGTATATATAGTGTAATTAATATTAACTTACTTAAAATAGAACACTTAACCTCCCAATATACAGAAGTGTAAAACAGTCCACTGTTAGAAAAATCAATAATTGAACCCTATTTTAATAAAATTTACTCTAAAATATCAAGAATATACCTGACATGAGTAGGTGGAAAAGCTCAGATCATATCTGTATTCTCTAATCTAGTAAAAGATTGTATTAGAAAAAAAAAAAAGCAAACCAGAGAAACATTCAAAAAGAATTCCTAATTAAACTTTTATTTTGGTCCTCGAATTTTTATTTGTGGATATTTAACTCGATTTTTTTTCTTTTTTTTGGCCAGAAACAATATTTAACTCGAAATTATTATCATTAAATTAGAAATAGTTTCAAGCCATATTATACATGATATTAAGCCAAAAAAAATCCTCCTTTTTCCTGCTACTACGAGAGCCAGTAAGCAATAGGTTATAAAATATAAAAATTTCCAAAGAAGTTATAATATATATATATCTAATTTTTTATTCAGTGTTCTTTAAAGAGGCAACGCAACACATCTTGTAAGAGAATGGTCCCCCAACTCCAACTATATATGGGCTCCATATTGCAAATTAGGAGGATTGTTGTTTGAGGTTGAGAATTGCTTAAGAGTACAAAAATGTTGGTTGGATCATGGATGAATAGGTTGGCTGTAAATCGAACAAAGAAAGTATATGGCATCTGGTTTTTACACAAATTTTATGTTTTTTTCTCTCTTCAGTTTCTTTAACTCCCTTTGTCCTTTAATACAGAATTAGACTATAATTTCCCCACATAGTACTAAACTTGCCAACCAATGTTGCCCTCTAAGAAATAAATCAATAATTAACTTTTAATGAGGAAGATACAAAGATTTTGATTATTTGAAATATTTATACCTTATGTTAATTATCTTATTTGCCATGCACTTTTCCAGAATGGTCATATATAGTTCACCAAAAAAAAAGAAAAGAATGGTCATATATAGTATATATAAAAAGTGATGGTGTGTATATATATTAGAATTTAGTAGTAATTTTGTACTTTTCATATCTTTTTACAGTATTCATATTTGGTTAACCCCATGGTTAATGTTTCAATTATTAATTTGAATTATGCGTGTAATAGTAAACAGTGGGATCTAGGGGTTCAAGAGAGTTCTATCGGAGGGAGCCTTTCTTAGATCATCTTTTGTACTTTGATAACTAGAGCCTGTATGATCAATACTGCCATATATTACATAAACAAAAAAATACTGCCATATATATATGTAATGCTCAGCTAATATAAATAAAGTATAATCATGTTGTTATGTGCAAAAAATTATGGGTTTAAATTTTATTAGGATCATGCTAAAAATGAGTGTTTTTAGGATTCCATTAGGATGATGCCATCTAATCAAATTTGAATCATTATCAAATCCTAATTTACACCCTACCACACCTGAATAAATTTTTATTAATTACCTTAAAATAATCTTAACCTTAGTTAAAAATTAAAATTAACAAACACAAAAAAATTAGAAATTTAACTTACGAATTAGTCCAAAAAAGAAATTTAACCCTAGAAAAACAATCAATAAGATTAGGAGAAGCGGATTAGAAGTTCTCTTTTGTTTCCTAAGATAAATCTCTACATCTCCCTATTTTTCAAGTAAAATTTAATAAATTGTTTATTGGGAAATAAATTTATCTTTTGTTGGAGAAATTTTACTATTCTGCACATTCAAACTAGAAGAAACTTATCAATCTGATAATCTGCCATTAATCCCAACAACCCATTATTACCATTGTTACCTTCAAATTCACCATATCCAAACGAGTTCGACATGTATAGTGACAAGGAAGATGTTGCCGCTGATAATGGTGATGAAGTAGCCAAAAGTCCATGGAAATTTTCCAGGTTTGAAAGACAGAGAAGAAGAGAGAGAGAGGGAAGCAGAGATAAGAGAGATTTTTTTAGGGAAACCAGAGAGATTATTATTATGATGAAGAAGAAGCGGTACAAAAAAAAAATGAAGAAGAAGAGAGATGTAATTGGGAGGGTGCTTGTCTTTTTAGTGAGATTCGGGACTTAGTTAGTCTTTTCGATAACATTTCTTTTGTTCATGTTAAGAGAGAAGCTAATGTTTGTGCTCATAGGTTAGCAAAATTTGCTTTGACAAAGTTTGTAACTTGTGTGCGGTACAGGTCTTTGCCACCTGATGTTTGTAACCCAGATGTTATATAATGAAATCAATTTTATTCTAAAAAAAAAAAAGAAAAAGAAGATAAAGATGAGATAATTGGGATTAAGAGTAGTTAAGGTAATTAATAAATATTTAATTAGGTGTGGCAGGGTGTAAATTAAAATTTAATGATGATTCAAATTTCATTAGGTGGCACTATCCTAATGAAATCCTAAAATCATCTCTTCTTAGAATGATCCTAATAGAATTTAAACTCAAAAATTATGCATGAAATAGAAAACATTATTTGCCACTCGAACTTATTTGCTCAAGTGGTAAGAGTGGGGGTGGTGAATGAAATTAGGTTCGGGTCATAGTACTCTCTCTCTAGTTAAAAGAAATATAAAAAAAGTACATTTGATATATCAAAAGCTTATAATATTACACCATTACTTGCCTAACTTTTTGTGTTTCTCTACTTTAGTCACCCAATTATAAGAATAGTTGTAAGTAATATTGTACTTTTTGGTATAAAATTGTAAGTTTTCATAATTGGGCGACTTAAAATATATATTTTTACCCCATCCGATATCCAGTTTGCTCTGACTATTCTGGATCCAACCTGTGTCGCGCATCTAGTTTTGATGGTGAGTCTACCAATTACGAGGATATTTAAGTGACTTATTTGTGTAATTTAAGTGTACTCATGATATAAGGGGAAACTTTATATTTTCCGATTGTACCTTTATTTTTAAAATATATTTCCAATCGTACCATTTTTTAAAAAACATATTTCCAAATTGCCATTACTAAATAATATTTTAATTATTCCATTATTTTTTTAACCATAAATTATTCCATTATTAATTATTAGATTATATAATACGTATATTAAATTATAAGAAAGTCAATTTGTCTTTTTGTTTCCAACGTCCTATTTAATTTTGCATTGTCTTTGTTTCGAATCGTTGTATTTAATTTTGCTTTTTGTCTTTGTCTCTAACATCCTATTTAGGCTTAGATAATCTGAAGCAAATGTGCAATGGGTATTTGCTTTGAGATGGTCCAATTTCTCATTCCTATAGGGCCTTTTTTTGGTCCGTTTTGGTGAGCAATTAGTTTAAATATTCAGATCCTATATCTTATTAGGCCATGACTTTATAACTATCTATCTATATCTATACTATATATAAAAGTACGAATAAAGGGAAACTTTACATTTTCCTATTAAACCATTTTTTTCAAATATATTTCTAAATTGTCATTATTAAATAATAATTTAATTATTTTACTATTAAAATAATATAAATTTATATTATCCTCATTAATTAGGATCCAACGTGGCTAATAGGGATGCCCCACATCATCTTTAGCATCTGAATTTTCGTCCAAAACATTCTCCAAGTCGGTTTAGGAGAATCAATTTTGTCCAGAAATTACAAGGGCAAAATCGTCCACCGAAAGGCAGAATTAGGTCTCGAGATAAACATAAAAGTTGAAGTTCTCATTTCAATAGAATTTAACAATGTTGAATCATTATTGCATCATATCAAGTTTGATGATGAGCTTCAGGGATTGAAGAGAGGTTATCAAAATTTTATAAAGAGGTTATCAAATTTTCAAAATGTGATTACAAAAATTTCATAGTGGTATTTCTGGTGAGGTTATCAAAATTTCATAGTATGTGTACCAAATTAGGAAGGTTATTAAACTTTTATTATGGAGTCAAAATTTCATATGAATGTTATCAAAATTCATAATTTAGTTTTCAAAATTTCATAAGAGGGTTATCAAAATTTCATAGTATGTAGATCAAAATTTCATAGGGAGATTAATAAAATTCCATAATGTGGTTATCAAAAAATCATAGGGAGGTTATCAAAATTTGTAGTTATCAAGATTTCATAGGAAAGTTATCAAAATTTTATAGGGAGGTTTATCAAAATTTTATAAGAAGATTTATCAAAATTTCATAGCGAGATTATCACAATTTCATAGTGTGATTATTAAAATTTCAGAGTGTGATTACTAAAATTCATATGGAGGTTTTTAAATTTTCATGGTTATCAATATATCATAATGGAGATTATCAACATTTCATAGTGTTGGTAATCAAAATTTCATTGGGAAGTTATCAAAATTTTATATTGAGATCTTCAAAATTCTTTAGGGAGGTTAACAAAATTTCATAAGAAGGTTATAAAAAATTTATAAAAAGGTTCTCGAAATTTCATAGTATTGTTATTAAAATTTCATAGGAAGATTATCGAAATTTCATAATGGGATCATAAAAAATAGTGTAATTATCATAATTTAATAGAGATGTTATCATAATTTTGTTAGGATTTTGACCCAATTCCTAATTAGATTTGGTTTAGGATTATTCTAGAGATTTTTTGATTGGTGGACAAGAATCCTAATAGGATAGGGATTCTTGGAATCTAAGTTTGTGTTAGTATAAATAAGCACCTTATGTTTAGTTTTTTGGTGTGTGTGAGAGAATCTGTCAGATTGAGAGAGAGAGAAAAAGCTGTGATAGCTTTTTATGTTGTTGTGAGAGAATCACCCATGTTGGGTTGATTAGATTGAGAGTTTGCGAGAGAGATTGTTATGATTAGTGATTGTATTTGATTGATTTGATAGTGCAGATTTGTGGCATAGGTCCACAAGAAAATTTTGTTTTGTTTTTTTCCGCTTTAATTATTTGTTTGGTTAATTCCTGAGATATCTGAAGTTACAACAAGTGGTATCAAGAGTTAGGTTGATTGAAGATGGCAGGCACCAGTAGCAGATCAACTTTGAAGTTTGAGATTGAGTCGTTCAATGGAACAGACAGTTTTAAGATGTGGCAAAGTACGATAATGGATGTGTTAGTACAACAAGGATTGGGAGATGCGCTTGAAACTGATAAGCCGGCAGCAATGAATGACAGCAAGTGGAGAGATATTCAACGAAAAGCTAGAATTATTTGGGTTGAAGATGAAGGTGGGAACAAGTTTAAGGGCACACCTAAACGAGTTCAATAGATTGGTTACTCAGCTGGCAAGTGTGGATGAAGTCATGAAAGAGGTTGATAAAGCAGTTTTGTTGATTAATTCTCTTATCGACAAGTATGATCCTGTGACTAGAGCTTTGATGGTTGGTAGGAAAACCCTGAGCTTGCAAGATGTGACTTCTGCAATTTTTGAGTATGATAGATTGAAAGAAACTTAAAAGAAAGATGAAGAGAATGGTGCTCTCACGGTGGAGTGTGGAAGAACTAATGGAAGAGATTATAAGAATGATGCAAGATCAAATGGTAGATTTAATGAAAGAGGAAGACTGTTGAGGAGCAAAAGCAGGGATAGAGGCTTAAGAGGCAAAAGTTTGCCTCCAATGGAGTTTCAGATGTTGAGGGTGCCATTAGGCTGGGTTGCGACCTCCATTTGTGATACAATTGGAAGCACAATTAGAGGAGATGGATCGGTATCTTCACATCAAATTGAGAAGAAGGATGTGGATTTGCCAATAAAGAAGAAAGTTACTTTTGTGGATTTGGTTAAAGGGTGGAGCAATTAAGCTTTGATGAAGGAATTTGTGTCAAGGTGGAGATTGTTAGGATTTTGACCCAATTCCTAATTAGATTTGGTTTAGGATTATTCTAGAGATTTTTTGATTGGTGGACAAGAATTCTAATAGGATAGGGATTCTTGGAACCTAAGTTTGTGTTAGTATAAATAAGCACCTTATGTTTAGTTTTTTGGTGTGTGTGAGAGAATCTGTCAGATTGAGAGAGAGAGAAAAAGCTGTGATAGCTTTTTATGTTGTTGTGAGAGAATCACCCATGTTGGGTTGATTAGATTGAGAGTTTGCGAGAGAGATTGTTATGATTAGTGATTGTATTTGATTGATTTGATAGTGCAGATTTGTGGCATAGGTCCACAAGAAAATTTTGTTTTGTTTTTTTCCGCTTTAATTATTTGTTTGGTTAATTCCTGAGATATCCGAAGTTACAACAAATTTCATATGAATATATATTTCATTTAAACACGTTGGGTCACGTGCAACTCACGTGAAAGTTAAAACTAGTATTTAAAAAAAATATATGTTAAAATTATTGGATATTCTCTATTGAATAATTATATATATGGGATGTTCTTCCGTGTGGTTAATATTCGTTTGTCTATCTAATATATAGATATATGGTGTGCTTATATACGTGTTCTGAATAAGAGAAGAAATGATACGAGGGAGACAGAAATTCTACTGTCTTTTGGTGAGCATAAGAGAATTTTACTTCAAATAGATGTATCAAACTATAAGTATAATAATATAAAATTTTATAACATTTCTGATTGGTCCCCTACCAATGATCAGAAAGTATGTAGGAATAAGACTTGGGAGTATGAGAGCCATGAGAAATTTGCAAATTAATAAAACCTAGTTATTTTGTGTGTGTGTATATATATTAGGCCTGGGTGAGATAAGGATAATTTAGGAGTAAGATCATTTCATCCAAAAAGAAAAAACGTAACAACAAGTACTCTAAAGTATACAGTATATATACGTACTACTTTTTTTTTTTCTTTTCTTTGTTTTTTTGGCTAAAGGTTATAAGGGTCTAACGTTCATGGAAAAATATTCAATTTTGGATCTATCGTTAAAAAAACTCAAATCAATTAGACCAAATGTTGCAAAATAGGCTCAATTAACGGTTTCCCGTCAACATTAGGCCATGATACGAGCTCTTAACTAAATATGAAATTGACTATGAACCCTTAATTGAGCCGATTTTCCAATGTTGGATTTTTTAAGGCAAAATTAATTAATTTATTAAAAAAAAAGCATGAAAGAGTGCAAGAAAACAAGAGAGCAGAATTGGACTCATCAACCAAGCAGTCCAACACATCGAAATAAAAAACGAAAAGATAGGGCATATGCCAATGAAACAAATACCTATGATCAATCCTCCCTTTGCAATCGTTCATATTGAAATAGAAAATATTCTTCCTCAACTGCACAAAAAGAGCCCCCATTACTAGATGATCCATGATGTCTTTTCCATACTAGCCCTCGAACCCTTACTTTCAATATTTAAGCGTCAAACACCTAACCATCAAGAACAAGAAGAGAACCAGTAGATGATCCATAATGTGTTTTGCCACTGCTCAATTTCCAGTAAAAAAGAGTTCTTTTCAGAACAATTCTCCATCTCCAATACTCATTGCCATCATACAAGCCACACTCCACCGCTTTACCATCTTTATTTCTTGCCGGAACAAAAATCCTTGGGAACAAATCCTGTGGTGCCTCTTCATTTAGTTCCACAATAAAACTCCAGCTAAAAAAAAAGCAATTTTTGAAGATTGAAGGACAATTTTGAAGGTTGAATTGAAGGCATTCTTGTATTTCTCTAATAAATCAATTGCCTAACTTTTTGAGTTTCTTTACCTTTTTTTTGGCACAATTTTGAGTTAAATTCTCTACTTTGGTCACCCAATTATATAAACATTAAATTTTATCCATGACGTTTCAAAAGTTTGGAAAGTATATAATATGTTGGAAATGTTAGCTTATCTTGATTAAAAAAAAAATTGTAAGTGCTTCTTCTAGACAAAACTTAATCGTACTTGCAAAAGATTTGCCCCCTTAATCATATGATTAATCTGCTACTTTCTCAATATTAAATTGCATTTAGTCTATCATACCTATCTATATCAACGGTTCAAAATTTTTTTTAATAGCCCTTAGATTGAGTAATTTATTTTGTTCCTCTAGTTTTGGAATGACCTTCCTCGTGGATCGACGACAATGCTTCATTTTTAAATATAATATTGATATAAATTGATGGTGTAAAATTTGGACTCCACAAGTAGAATGAGGAGTTGACACATATCCAATATTTTCTGATTTAATTTTGTTTTTACTTTTATTTAGAATAAAGTCCCAGATAAATCTGTTGGGTTTAGTTAGTTTGTTAAGTTCAGTTCAGTTTTTTTAGTCAGTTAGTTTGAGTCTGGCTTTTGTCCAGTTTTTAGTTTGCAATAGATTGAAAATAGTTTGCTTTGTCGGAATGGTTTTTCTTCCTGATCAAAGGGTGGGTACTGATGATCCTCGAATCAGCCACTTTTTTTTATCGCTGTTGAAAGCTTTTTCTTGGATTCACCGAGGAGCAAAAGCGATGGAGTGGTGGACATGCAAAAGATTTATGAAGAAAGTTCGAGACTTCGTACAATCATCAAGATGACTCATCTGATCAAGGAGCAAGACCTAGATCTACATTTAAGACAGGAGCATTCCTCTCAATTTATTGTAATTATATTATCTTTGTAATTTCATTTTCATAAATGAAAATTACAATCTTTTCTTAAAAAAAAAAGTATTTTCTAAAGGATACATGTCAACCCTTAAACTCTGCATATGTAGTCTGCTAAACTCCACTGACAGTTTATTATATAATTTTCTTTAAAAGAATTCCATACATGAATATCATGAATAAATTTCTTAGCAGAAAAAATCGAATCAGGTATAATTAGGTACATATGCTCATTTATTATTTATTACTCCTTCTGTTCCTTTTTAATTGTCCCTTTTAACCGATTTATTTCTTTAAGAAAGGTAGTTAATTTCAGTTAGTTTCCTAAATTCTATTACAATTTCACTTAATCTTTCTATAATGCCCTTAAGCCATTGTTTCTCTCTAATTAAATGCATGCTTGGCCTTTTAATCAAACTCATATTTCAAGAAGGGTATTTCTGGAAAAGAAATATGAGGGACAATTAAAAAGAAACATGGGAAAGGGACAATTAAAAAGGAATAGAGGGAGTAATATTTTGTTACCAAAATTAAAATCTCAAATTAACAAACTAAAATGAAATTATAGTGAGTTAATTTTTATTAAATGTTCCAACATAGAGAGATTAATTATTCTTTTTTATTTTTTTAACGAAATGGAAATTAATTATTTTTATTGTAATGAAATTGCATTTATAAAAAAAAAAAGTACAACAAAGGATAAAAAAAGGTTAAGGAGTATGAAAAGGGTTTGGTCTCTGTTCATGGGGAGAGGATTGTGGCAAAACAGGTATATTCCGACCAGTGGATTCCCCCGGCAGCTGGTTACTTGAAACTCAACTGTGATGCTGCGTATAATGCTCATTCAGGAACTGCTTCTCTTGGCTTCGTTATACGTAATACCATGGTTGTTTTAGGTGGTGTAAGCAAGGTGGCTGGTGTCGAGAGTGGCCTTCATGCAGAGTGTATGGCAATTGTTTATGGCTTGGAATCGGCATGGGAGAAAGGTTATAGCGAGATTTTGGTTGAATCCGATAGCAAGGTAGCAATTGAAGAGATTGGGAAGGGCAAGGATTCATTGTGGATGAGTGCTGTTTTAATCCATGATATCCTAGCTTTATCTTTACAATTTTCTTTCATCTCTTTCCATTTTGTAAAACGGGGGGCAAATGTTTTAACCCATAATATTGCTAAGTCTGAATGTCGGGAGGGAAATGATAGAGTGTGGGTAGGTTATTTACCTTCATATATTTGTAATCCCTACTCCTTGATGAATAAATAAGTAGCCCATTTTTACTAAAAGGGGGGGGGGGGGGCTTTTTATGAAAGATCTTAGACCCATAATTATTTGGAGGGATAACTTTGTAAAGAGAAATTTTCTTGAGAACAAATCAAAATTATATAAGTTCAATTTATATAACAATTATATATAAATTGGGTTTAAATTATATTAGGATGATCTTGAAAAGTATTTTTTTAAGATTCCATTAAGATCATGCCACTTATACAACTTTTGAATGACTATCAAATCTTATTTTACACCCTGCTCATCAAATCAACTCTTATTAATTGCCTTAATTTACTTTTAATTTATTATTTGTCTTAATTCACTTTTAACTTTAGTTGAATTGAGATTAAAAAATCTAGTTATTAAATTGAATAATTTTTCAATATGAGGGTGAAAGTAAACTATATCATTACACTAATTTTTCAGAATGTCTTCTTTTGCTTGAAAATGACTCAGCAAGATTGTATAACCCATTTCTCGCGTCAATGAACTACCTTGTTGTTGGTAAATCTAAACCGTCTATCTCGAACCATGCTGATAATTTTGTATAGCCCGTCCAACACTCGATTTCGCTTGTTTTTCTAAACAAAAAACGCTTTTACCCGTGATAGAAAAGTGACTGTGATTCGAATAACATATCTTTTCTATGACACGAAAAAAGAGCAACATATAATTTCAACACTCATTCTAAGGGAGAAGATCAACAATCCTCAAATCAATTGTAAGATCTAGACTCAACAAAACAGATTGATGAAACTGACTCGAAAAACAACGAAAAACAAACTGCAAATATAGAGATCTGAGTATTTTATTGAAACAAATAAATAAACTTTAAAAAAAAAAAAATATACTCCTCCTCCTCCCCTCAACCAAAGAGGAGAAGGGGGTAAACAGAAGCACTAAACGAGAAATACTAAAAGAGATGAATGGATGGGACCTAATTATGATACATACGTACATGCGCTAAAATTCGAATTTGACAATAGTTGAACATGTTTCAATAGTGACGGATTGTAACATTGCCGCGGAAAAGTGCGTAAGAGATAGATGGGTCGTAGGAAATAAGCTCCATGGTAACATAGCCGGTGGCATAGCGGAATTTGCCAGTTCCCGAAGTCACCCCAAATTCTTGGACGAGGCTGAATTGGTTGCCAACCCCTAGTATTTGGATGGTGCTACCATTATAAGCATCGTTAGTAAAGACAAGTGAACCGGAGGTTTGAGCATTTAGGCCATCCAAACTCACAGAAACGGCTATGCCTTGGACGCGTCCTACTTTGGGTGATGTGAGTTCCGGACCTTCTGTTAGGAGGTCGTCAAACACAGAAATAGTTCCGAATTGGTCGTACTTCCAGAGCTTGCCAGGGAACCCAGCGACTGGAAGGTCAGTGGCGTTGGGGCCAACGGAGCTGTAATCATGGAAGTAGCCAGACAATTTGGTTTCTTTAAGTTGGTGATCATCTGCTTTGGCTTGGATTGAGAACATCACCATAAATATGGCTAAAACAACGATGAATTTTGATGAAAAATTAATCTTGGTTGCCATATTTCAAAATGTAAAACAAATTATGGCCAAGATAAAGAAGTATTATGATGATCCATGTGGAAAGTCATACAATTTATAGGTAAATGTATAACATATATATGTTTTGTCAGCAATACATATTATATAAATTATTTTCCTGTAGTGAGCATATGATTTTTTTTACTATTAATGTGATTCGCATTTTTTTTGGGTATTGAATGTGATTCGCATTGAAGATAAACAAATATATTTACACCCTCGTTTCACAAGTTTTTGAATTTTCAATTTTCATTTCAATGTTTGTAGGCTTGTAGCATTTTATCAATAATTTGTCCTATAGTCAACCGAGTGATTTGCTTTGAGATTTAATACTCTAAAATAAATTAAAAGATAATATAAGTTGCCAAATAATATTATAAGATCCTAAAGAAAGAGACTTTTTGTGGCCAAAAAAAGAGAGACTTTTTTGGATCCCATTAAATGATTAAAATCATGCCACTTAAATAATCTTGAATGAGCATCAAAACTTATTTTGCACCCTTCCTCATCAAATCAACTCTTTATTAATTACTATCTTAATTCACTTGTCAAATCTAACTCTTATTAACTGCCATAATAATTCCATTTTAAGTTTTAAGTCTAATTAAATTGAATAAGTTTTTATTATTAAGGATTTGGGATTATCAAAGATCTTCATATATATACTTTGCAAGAATAATATTGCATAGGAAAGGAAGCGAATATCAATATGGGCCTTTGTTATTATTGTTATGTTGTGAAATGATAACAAAATAAAAGTATGGAAGTAGAGAATTGAAGTATGGAAAAGATAAGAGAATTGAGAGAACAAGAGAATATGGAGAATGAGAAAGATTGTTATTATTTATGTAATCCCATAACAAGGTAAATGGCCTATTCATAGGCACATGGATACATCATAATAAATACAAGGGGATGAACCTAAGCACATAGATAAATGTGTATGAATCTACCAAGTCAACAATCGTATCCATCCATTAATACATTCATGGACATCCACATTAGATACATGCATATTCATAACACTCCCCCTTGGATGTCCATTGTTGGAGTATATGCCTCGTTAAAACCTTACTAGGAAAAACCCTGTGGGACAAAAACCTTGTGAAGAAAAAAGAGTACATATGAACTCTCAATACGCATTCAAATGATGCCTTATTAAAAACCTTACCAGGAAAACCCAATGGGAAAAAACCATGGTCAAGGGAAAAAAAGTACAGCGTGTATTTAACTCCCCCTCATGATAACATCATTCAAGATCTTTGAGTCTACAAACTCCAATATGGTGGACAAACTTCTCAAATATTGTAATAGAAAGTGTCTTACGAATAAATCTGCAAGATTATCACATGAGCGGACTTGTTGAACCTCAATATCACCATTCTTTTGAAAATCACATGTGAAAAAGAATTTTGGTGATATATGTTTTGTCCTATCTCCTTTAATATGTCCATCTTTCAATTGAGCAATACAAGTACTATTATCTTTATATATTATCATCGGAATCATTTTCCATAAGATAAGCCACATGTCTCACGAATGTGTTTTACCATAAACCTCAACCAAACACATTCTCGGCTTTCCTCATGTATTGCTAAAATTTCTGCATGATTAGATGATGTGGTACTATAGTTTGCTTCATTAAATGCCATGAAATGACAATACTGCCACATGTAAACATATAGACAGTTTGAGATCAACAGCCATTATGAAGGTCAGACAGATATCCAGTATTTGCATAACCAATTAATTCTTTCTCGGGTACATTCGAATAAAACAAGCTCATATCCATTGTACCTTTAAGGTATCGGAGTAAATGTTTAACTCCATTCAAATGCCTTCGTGTAGGAGAAGAACTATATCTTGCTAATAAATTAACAGCAAATGCTATGTCAGGTCGAGTATGACAAGCAAGATACATGAGTGCTCCAATGGCACTAAGATATGGTACTTAAGTAGTTCTTCCTCACTTTCTTTAGATGTAAAAGGATCTTTCATTACATATAAAGATCTCACAACCATTGGAGAACTTAAATGATGCGATTTGTCCATATAGAATCGTTTGAGCATTTTTGTTAGATAAGTACCTTGGTGCACAAAAATTCCATTCTTTAAATGCTCAATTTGCAACCCAAGGCAAAATTTTGTTCTCCCAAGATCCTTCATTTCAAATTCTTTCTTTAGGCACTGGACAACTTTTGGAAGCTCTTCAGGAGTTCCAATGATATTTATGTCATCAACATAAACAACAATTATAACATACTCATTTCCAGATCTTTTCATAAAGATTCATGGACAAATAGAGTCATGCTTGGATCCAACCTTTAAAAATTTCACTAAGGCGATTATACCACATATGCCCAGATTGCTTTAATCCATACAAGGATTTATTCAACTTGATTTAGTATTTTTCTCGAGAAACTGACTTATTTGCTTCAGGCAAATTAAATCCTTTAGGGAGTTTCATATAAATGCCAGTATCAAATGAGCCATATAAATAGGCTATAACAACATCCATTAGACGCATATCAAGTCCTTCAGGGACTGCCAGACTAATTAAATAACGAAAAATTGTTGCATCCACCACATGTGAATATATTTCCTCATAATCAATGCCAGGTCGTTGTGAGAATCCTTGGGCAACAAGTCGTGCCTTATATCTCACTATTTCTCCCTTTTCATTTTGTTTTCTAATGAAAACCCATTTGTATCCGACCGGCTGTATATCTTCAGATGTACGGACTATAGGTCCAAAAACTTTTCGTTTTCCAAGAGAATTTAATTCTCCCTCAATTGCGTCTTTCCATTTTGGCCAATTATATCTTTATTTGCATGCATGCCTTCATAGAATTTGATTCTTGATCCTCATTATCATCTCTTACATTGCATGCTATATGATATGAAAAAGTATCGTCAATGTTGACTTAATTTCGGTTCCATCCAATTTCATTCAAGACATAATTGATTGAGATCTCTTTATTTTCACAATTATTAGGTACCTGATGTTCTTCTGGAACTAAATTATTAATTATGTCTATGTATTCTTCTGGAGTAATCTCTCCACTCTTTAGGAGTGGACTCTTATAGAGTAATCTTATCCTTAATTTGACCATTTTGAGTTTTAGCTCCTTTTTCATTTTCGAGGATTTTTATCTTTGGAACCGACAGGTCTACCGCACTTCAAGTGTGGTTAAGACTTATTTGCTATACAAACTTATCCGACTGGGATATCAAGTTTGATCGGAGCATTAGCAGTTGGTATATGTGACTTAGTCACTTACTTTGGGTCAGTAAAGGCGTCTGGCAAGCCTTGTAAATGAATTATCTTTTGAACTTCAGGTTCATATTCTTTTGTACGAGGATCAAGATAAGGCTAATTCAACTAAATTTCTTTTCCAACTGCTTAGTTTCTCCCCCTGATGTTGGGAAAACAAATTCATCAAAATGACAATTGGCAAATCAAGCCGTAAATTCCAAATCCAACATAAATTCTCAACCTCATTTGAGGTCCCATCTTTGTGCATATTGTGGTGGAGCAATTGGTGCATATATCGCACAACCAAAAATTCTAAGATGGGAAATATTAGGTTCCTGACCAAAACCCATTTCAAAGGGGAGGATGCATTATAACTTGTTGGCATAATGCGAATCAGTGCTACTGCATGCAAAATAGCATGGTCCCAACAAGAAATTGGAAGCTTTGTTCTCATGAGTATTAGTCTTGCAATTAATTGCAAACTTTCGATAAATGATTCTGCCAGACCATTTTGTGTATGAACATGAACTACAGAATGTTCAACATTAATGTCAATAGACATAAAATAATCACCAGCACTATCAAGGCGAGTTTTCTTATAATCAGAAAAATTTGCTCATAATCGAATCAATTAAGCAACCAATCTCGCAAACTCCAAGTTACGAGTTGATAATAAACATACATGTGACCATCTTGTTGATGCATCAATTAAAACCATATAATATTTGAATGGTCCACATGTGGATGTATTGGTCCACAAATATCGCCTTGAATTCTTTCTAAAAATGTAAGGGATTCAGTCCCCATTTTGCTTGGTGAAGGTCTAATAATTTCCTTTGAGAACAACCAGCACATGAGAAATCATTAGATTGAAGAATCTTCTGGTTCTTCATTACATGTTCACATGAATTCTCAATTATTTTTCGCATCATAATTAAACCGGGATGGTCAAACCGGTCATGCCAAACAATAAACATAATGCAATCAATAAACTTCTGGTTTACAAAAGCATAAGTTTATTATCAGGATGGCCTAAACGGTCATGACAAACAATAAACATAATGCAATCAATAAACTTTTGTTTACAAAAGCATATGTTTCAATCTTACTAATGAATGAGTAATATAATCCGGAGGATAATGCAGGTAATTTCTCCAATATATATTTCTTACCCGAAATCATGTTTGTGATGCAAAGATATTTTTATTTTCTTCATTTGCAGTCTCAATATGGTATCCATTTCAGCTGATATCCTTAAAGTTTAACAAATTCCTTTGAGACTTTGTAAAATATAGTGCATCATTAATTTTGAATTTTGTTCCTCCAGATAAAACAATACTAGCTCTTCTAGAGCCTTAATACTAGCTCTTCTGGAGCTTTCAATCAAATTTGCACAATACTAGCTCTTCCGGAGCTTTCAATCAAATTTAAATACTGGCTCTTCTGAAGCCTTCAATCAAATTTGCACTATCCGATATGGTATTATCACTTGATTTTCTCATTGTCAAATGAGAGAACAATTCTTTTTGCTTTAGGATGGTATGCTTTGTTGCACTATCCACAAGACATATATTATTGATGTTGTTGCCAACTAAATTCATCATTTATGCAATATGATCAAGTATCATGAAAAGGAAAAACAAATAAATTCAAGAAAATCATCTATTGATTTGAACACATAGAACGAAATATATATATCCGATACAAAGATTTAGAAATATATTTACATCCAACATCAAGTTTTCATAAAATAAGATGAGACATATAAGACACAAGGAATTCATTTTTCATCATCCTCATTACTAATAACTCCTTTCAATTAAATGATCTATTTTGCCATCAAAATCGGCAAAGAAACCAGAAACATCCAAATGAGTAATATCAATATGGCCAATTTCAGATTTGCTATCAAGCAAAATTTGCCTCAATTTTCTTTTCATTATTCTTAAGCACTTCATGATAAAGGTCAAGAAGATATTTTGGTGTACGATAGGTACGAGACCAATGATCTTGCATATATTTTTAATATGCTTGAAATTTTGTCCACCTTTCTCTTTCTCGTTTTTCCCTTTTTCCATTCATTTCGCTTTCACTTCGGGTGAAAGATGTATTATTAGAATAATCTCCATGATATTCATTACAACAATCACGATCATGACCATAACTAAAAAAACATGGTTATGGACATATTAATAATTTTAGTGATTGTATGTTGCTACATTCACTTCAGGGAATGAAGCAAATCCAATTGGACAAAATTCATAATTTTTCACTATAATATTGGCCTTGTATTGATTGGATGTTCATCGCTTTCTCTTAAATGCGTTGTTGAGTGCATATTTTCCTTTCCTTTTTATGTCCTATGAAGGTGTTTTTATAACTATTTGAGGTGATTTGCTACTTAGTTTGTTCCTTTAAGTGTTTTAGGTACTTAAAAGGTGAATTGGAGTCAAAAGAAGACATATGGGAGCAATTAAGTAGATTCCTGCATCAACCTGGAGCGGGTCGAGATTAACTTCTGCAAAAAGGGTCGACATTCACCAAGGAGCAAGCAAGAATTTTCCTGTCTCGACCTGTTTTCTCAACCTGCTGTTAATGAAAACTCGACCTGTCAACGGGGTCGAGACAGGCCGCAAGGATCAAGGACAGAAATTTATGTACGTTGGGCCTAATTCTTTTGGGCTTGCAAATCTCTAGTGGACACTTTTTATTGAGCTTAGAGAAACAATTTATGCCTTATTATTATTATTATTTTTAGATTTTGGACTTCATGGCAAAATCGTAAATTGCCAAACCTTAGAAATTTAGGTTTATATATTTAAAAGGGTCGCATGCCTTGGACGGAACTTCAATTTTGCAATTGGAGAATTGGCTTTTGCTGGAGAACGTGAATTTAAGAATGGGGTTTTCTCCATTCTTGATTCCCTTTTAATTCTTTTCTTTTCTAGTTAATTTAATTTTGAGACTTTCAATCTCTTGGGTATTTGATTTGTGAGGCTCTGCACTTATTCATCTATCTTGTAAGTATTTCAATTTTCTCTAAATTATTTGAATGATTTCATGTTTGATTATTTAGAATGGCCATCAATTTAATTACGTATGATTTCTATTGTTAGATGAGATTCCTATATGCAATCGTAGGTAATCAAATCCCAAGAAACAACTTAGAGTAGCCCTCTAAGAGAATCTTGAATATAGATTGAATGTTGCCTATATTAGTGAGCATTGTCTATTGTTGGCTAAAATCTTTCTAGTTCTTAAAGCAATGGGTTACTTGAATCTGGTAGACGCTTGGAACTAGGTTAGTAAACTTGTTAGGATTTAGTCTAGGACTTGCGTCATGACTAATGAAGACTAAGGAAAGATAGGGATTAATGGGCGTTTGACATTAATCTACGCCATCTATTTACCAAGTTAGATATTAATTGATGCCAAGGATCAAATCCTTTTAACCCAAGAGTGCGATTGTCTTGAAATTGAATATTTATTTAATTATT
>AWWV01009170.1:0-66958 GCA_001974805.1 Corchorus capsularis
TAATTTGTGATGGGTTTCACTTGCTTTCTTAGCTTTCTTGAACCTTTTGGTATGTTTTCTTCTGTTTTCTTGAACCTTCTGGTCTGTTTCCATATCTAATTTGTACATTCGGGTTTTGTTTTTTGGGTTAAATCTTCTTGGGTTTGATTTTCGCTTGCAATCTTCAACTCTGCTACAGCTTCTAATGCAACATTGTCCATTCCCGCACCAAAAGGTTTCCTTTATTGTTTCCTTGCTCTTTGTCGGAGTATCTAATTTGGTGAGTGGGTTTCACTTGCTTTCTTAGATTTCTTGAACCTTTTGGTTATGTTTTCTTCTGTTTTCTTGAACCTTCTGGTCTGTTTCCATATCTAATTTGTACATTCGGGTTTTGTTTTTTGGGTTAAATCTTCTTAGGAGCTTTTACAACGTACGTTCTTGGTTGAAGTTGGAGCTTTTAGGCGTAAAATGTTGTTTGCATTCGGATTTTAGTTTTAGTTTTGGGCTTCTGGAGCGTTTATTGTTGTTTCTATTATGTGCGACTTTTTTCGAACTGTTGCAGTTGTTTCAACAATCAAGCTATGGTTTGTTTCTCATCTCTTTGACTTGAGATTGAGAAAGGCCGAGTCTTTCTTTGATGTTTAGTTTCCGTTTGTTAGAAATGTTTTTTCAAAGCAGTTTCTTATGTATTATTAGGTTATTATTGGGTACTTTGGGTGTCTATTTCCATCGATCTTTGTTTTGGGGGTTGAGTTTTTTCATCTCTTCGCCTTTGGCTTGGGAAAGGCTGTGTCTTTTCATGTTTCTTGCTTTCTCTTATGGATTACATGGTTATTGGGTGATTATTTGGTTGTTCCCTTTAAGGCTGTCAACAACACTGCCTGAGTTACATTTTCTGGTTTGTGCTGCCTTAATCATTTCTAACTGTTGTCACTTATTTTTCCTGGTGCTCTGTCTTTCTTTTATTTGTTTCATTGGTACTTATGTGTGTCTTCTTTGTTCCTTTTTTTGCAAAAAGCACTGGTCCAGATCTGAATTGTTGATCTTGCAGTTGAAGATTTCCAACCTTGGTTTGTTTTGTTCACTTATTTAAAACTTCTCATGGTGGAATTTACATCTGTTGGTCCTCATGTGATTTGTGTAGTTAGTTTTGTTTGACAGATATCTCATATTTGTTGTTTTGGTAGTTAGGCTAAGCTATGCGGACTGCATCTCACAGCCCATGTTAACTGCCTTATGTTAGGGGTAATCAAGCAAGGGTTAACAGGCTTAGGAGGGTTGAAAATAATAGGCAGAGAAGGTCTAAACATTGTCTACTTAGTTTCGTTAGACGGGAGGTTAGTGATCTTCAAAAAACAACTAGGCTAGAACAAACAGCATCTGCAAACAAGGAGTTGTTTGTTGTTCAAGATTGTCCACTTATGTCTACAGGCTTTCTTATGTTGTCTGCGTGTGAAACCATGAGTAAACCTTTGACTATTAATTATCCACGTCAGTCGTCTGCAGATTCTTATAAGGCTAGGGTTAAGAGGTTGACAAAGATTAGAAACTCTAAAAGGAGACTGGGAAATAGAGAGAAAGACATACGAAAACAGTTTAATAAAATTGCTGAGGTCCAGACATGTGTTGGTTGTCGTAATGTTGAACAGTCTGTTTCTGTATTCAATGTTGGTTTAAAGCCTTCTGTCAGTGCATTCATGCCATATGTGGACTCTTCTATCCTTGGAGTTCACACAGTCGAACTATCAAGTTTCGATAGGGAATCTCCAGCTTTGGTTCTAACTGGATCAGATATATCGCTTGACGGTTAGATTTTTTTTGTTTATGTACACGATAACTATTTGCTCATTCTTCCCATATGGAGGTTGTTATTTCTTTTCTAATTCTCTTTTTGAATCGTATTTAGAAATTAGGCGTATTGGTTCGACGTAACTACTGTTGTCTGAGTTATCCTGTTAGTTTTTCCACTTATATGCTTACATCTCTTACCTTTAATTTGTTCTGATTCTTTGTTTTTATATTTTTGAGAGTTTGTTAAGTGGCTTGCTTCAATTAGTCATGCTGTTATTCTGTGTATAATCTATATCGTCTATTTTGACTGATTCCTCTTCCTCTGGTGTCCCCTCCCCGTTTTTTACTTCCTAACCTGTATTTGTTGTCCATTGTTATGGGCGGGTGTTCGCTGATTCTCAATCTCACGCGAAGGAGACCACTTCGATCAGGTACTACTTTTGCTACTGTCCTTTACTTTTATACTCGACGGTTCAGAGTGCTCTAATTTTCCTTTTTGCTTGCATCCTAATTATTATGTTTGAATTGGAAGACATAAGAACAAAACCCCAAATTCCTGAACTTCTCACCTATTTAGCTTTTGTTCTGTTCTTTGCTCTATTTCTTGAATCTCTCAAACTATTTTGATTATAGTGTAGTTTCAAGTCTTCTTTTCATTCTGAATTAATGCAAGTTAAGTTCTATTACTTAATATATTATATTTCTAGACATATAGAAAGATGGGTATATTTCTGATTTGTGGATAAAGAATTCATGGACTAAAGTGGTGATTAGCGGGAAATTTTTCCACATGCATTAAGCAGTTTTTTAATCTCATCATGAATTGAGTGGTAGGTTTTAAAGGGAAGTGGTTATTAGTCTCTCCTTTTATTTGTTGATTACTAAGTGGTTATTTAGAGTATTGAGTAAGGATGGTCTAATAGTTATGATAAGTCTGAGAAACAATTGATTATATGAAGAGTAAGCATAGTTTAATTGAACCAATTGTTCTTAATTGGCCCTTTTCCTTTTTGCTGGAGTTTTGATGAAAATAAATAACTTTGGCCGGTATTTAATGTATATACGCATATCCAAAACCGGCCGCTGTTGCAGGTATTCTTATCTACACCGTTACTAAGTGAGGTACTGTCCTTTATTCCATGGAGACCATGATTAATGTCAAGGTACACACTTTTAATGCGTTTGTGTTCATGTACCAAACTTGGAATTCACTTTATTGTCATGCTAATCAACTATACTAATTTTGCAGTTTGACCCCAATCAAGAGCTTGACCTTATTGTAGGCACGAGGGAATTAATTTGCATTTTGGAGGAGATCTTGCTCCTTAAATACCCCAAACAGTATAGTCGGTTTTACATAGAAAATGTGATGAAGCCAGAGCTCAAGGAGATAACCAAATTTATAGTCGGTTACTACTACATAACGGAAGCTCATAGGATAGTGGCTGATAGGATGCACCCTTCCGATCTTCCTTCATGTAGTGACATTTTTCGGCAGCTTCATACTCCCTCTTTTGTGAATACCCTGAGTAGCTATGCCATCCTCAACTATGCGCTCCCAAAGCTTGCCATTGATGCTGTATGTCCTGTGCCAAGCAAGGTTTTCCTGGATCAACCTCTACACACCTATAGATTGCTGAGCACAGAGAAGGTGGCCTACATTGTCCATATTGAGAATGTTGTCCAGCTGCAGGTCAATATTCAGACTGAATCTAATGTGTTGAAGCAATCACTCCATTACCAGATGGACTGGATGCTTGGGAAGAAGGGGACTTTATCTAAAGTCCCTGATGTTGCATTACCGTATGCCAAACCCATCGGATTACTTGCCCTCATCTACAACGCACGTGGGGCAAATCAACCGGGCTTTCAGATACACTTGAAGTCCATTCTTGCAACAGATTGCCCCATGTTCTTGATAATTACAGAAGTTAGGGAAGGTATGAGGGCAGGACATGATCTTGCTGCTGAAATTGGGTTTCGTCAAGTGATCACCTTCGCCCCCATGTCCTCTGTTGGTGGAATCTGGCTTTTTTCAAATCTTAAACAAGTCGCCCTTCATGAGCTTGAACGAACAAGTGATAAAATCATATTTAATGTTGTTCAGATTTAGGATGGACTCCTATTGGCAAAGGTACACCTTTGTTTAAGTCAAACATGCCTCTCCTGATTTGTGTTTTTTTAAGTTCTCTATATCACTTACAAATTACTGTGTCCTCAATTTTTGGGCAGGTGCAGCTTTGGGTTCTTTCTTCCTTCCTGGTGCAACCTGTTACATGTTCTTCAGATGCAAACTCTTTCTTCTTTCTAATCCCCATTGGTATTATAAAACAATATTACTTTTCATTTATATGTTCTCTGACTTGAATTGCTAAACAATATTATTATGTAATGTTTTTAAATTGCCATTTGTTATGGCTTTGAATTTAGATGTTGTTTTCATACACATGTTACATATAACATCTATGATTTCTCCTCTTGATTATATATAAATTATGACGTTTTGATTCATGATAATTTTCTATGAAATTAATTTGACTCTAAGTCACCATCTATTATTTATTGAGATAACATTTCCAAAGCCATTTCACAAAATTAGATGGGCCATTTGATTTTCTATTATGTATTAAGATGTTAGAACTCTTAAACATTCACCATGTAAAAAATATTTGTGTAAGAGAAGGACTAACATTGATTGTAAAAAAACTGTCAATTGGAATTATTGAGTACTGATATTATGGAGGTGTGCAACATTAATAGTGAAAAATATATACGAATGCTTCAGAAACCTCACAACTTATTTGATGATTAAGACGCCAAACACCCGCAAGTTCAAAGCATCAACACATTAGTAGATAACGGGTATGCACGATGTTCACACCATCATATGGATGATTCCGCAGCAACACGCGGGTTGGGTATAACACATATATACAATATTCACATCATTGTATGAATGATCCCGCCGCAACGCGCGGGGCGAGTTTTATCTAGTTGAATGATAAAAGGAAAGATAATGAGGTGTTTTTTTAGGATTTGTACACAATATCTCACTTTAATTTTAAAAATATGATTGAACTGTGGCCTTGGGATAGGAGTCTGTCTCTTGGTGTTCTTTGCGATAGACTTTCTAGAGTGGCAATGCTATTTGAAGTCAGATTGTGCTTCTTAAGTATGGGCAGTGTTTGAGAATAAGAACATGGAGCAATATCACTCGCCTTTTATTGCAAAGGGCTATATATATTTCTTTGGATGAGAAAAATGGGAGAAAGAGAAAGTTGGTCCTTGCTTATTGATTTGTTTAGGTCATTCTAATTGAAGAATGGAGAAGGGAAATTTTGGATCTATTTATGATTACCGGTACAAGAATGTAACTTTTCAAATTGAGCCCATATGCTAATAGGAATTTAGTTGTGCTCGTATTTTGTCTAGAAAGAGGAATTCATTATTCATATTAACTTACTTTGTAATGGAGTAAATATGAATGTTTACTTTGTCACAAGTAATGTTGGATTAGTTCCTTTGATCTCTTGCACTTTTCCATGATCTTCTCAGCATATTATCATGAACTAAACAACAGTGGGAATTGATTGCTTTCTAAACTTGATGTTATGCATATTATTAGTCTGTTAAGCAGCTCTGAGAAGAGAAGATACCATCAAAACTAATTTGTTTAATTGGTGCTGCAGTTTTTGAGAGACCACTGCGAACATGTGATGACTTCATTTGGTCTGTTGATTCTACATTTCTTGGGCGCTTCATTATTGATGTTGAGTTCTTGGATATGAAGATCTTCCCTTTAAATGTGAGCTCCTTTGGATTATCATTTTGATGTGTTAGAATAGCTATGTCAGCAAATGTCTTCTACTTCTTCTCCCTCTCGCTTCCTTTTATGGGAAGGCATCTTAGTTTGTATTTGAAGAGCTACATCACTCCTCCAAAGAGAAGGTCCTAAATCCTAAAAGAAAAAAGAATAGGGTTCTTGACATATCTTTTCCCCCCTTCTGTTTATCTTTTAGCTAAATAAGGAATATTAATGCTTCTTTATGAGGACACACTTTACTTATGATTACTTACAATTTTATTACGGCTTGAACTTGGCAATATATAGCAAGTAAATATGCTTCTAGAGATACTTTGTTTCTTTTCTTGTTATATCCCGATTTCTCTGTAGTGAGCCCTTCTCATAGACTGATTTCTTATTCTCCTTACCTGTTTCTTGTTAAATCCCAGGGTGGTGAACCCATCTCCATATGGCCTATGGATGGAGCAATGGAGTCAGCTCAAAGCACCCTGCATTGCCGGGCCCGTATGCACCATGAGGGTATTCATGCAGATGTTACTATCAATACTGCTGATGGTACTCTAAAAGCTCACAAAGCAGTTTTATCTGCAAGTTCACCAGTTTTTGAGAGCATGTTCCACCACGACCTTAAGGAAAATGAGTCTTCTACAATCCATATAGAGGACATGTCACTGGAATCCTGCATGGCCTTTCTCAGTTACTTATATGGAACAATAAAGCAAGAGGACTTCTGGAAGCATCGACTGGCACTATTGGGAGCAGCAAATAAATATGACATTGTAGATCTAAAAGATGCCTGTGAGGATAGCCTCTTAGAAGACATCAACTCATAGAATGTGCTTGAGAGATTGCAGGAGTCTTGGCTTTACCAATTAAACAGGCTAAAGAAAGGGTGCATGACATACTTGATTGATTTTGGCAAGATATATGATGTTAGAGATGAAATCAATAACTTCTTCAGGCACGCAGACAGAGAACTGATGCTGGAGATGTTTCAAGAAGTTCTGACAGTTTGGAAACCGGTATGACTTTCGTTCAGATTTTTTAGCTTTGAGTTACTGGTGAGCACACAAATATGTAGGAGTCCTTACAGTATAGTTAGTTGTATATATGTATTACTCAATGAAATCCATATATATATGATTTCGTATACGTATGCATATATATAAGGCCTACTAAGGTCTCTTCTACATGCCAGGCATCAGCTTGATATGTGTGCAGCATATAGCAACTGATGCAAAATCTTCATATGTATTAAGGAATGTAAGCTTGTTGTTGAGAATATCTTCTCCCCGAATTTCTTGTGAAGTTTGAAAATGCATGACATGATTCCTTTCATATTTGTGTTATTTTCATTCTATAAAACTGATAAATGCAACCACCTTAACATTGCCCTAGATAGTGACCTAGAAAGGGAAAATGTTCAGCCATGCATAGATAATATTTAGGGAGCATTTGGTGCATATTATGAGGAAAAGATCGTATCAGATTAGATAAGGGAGTGGATTGGATTAGATAATAATATCATATATTTTATATTGGTGTATGTCAAGATTAAAAATAAGATAAGATGGTTTTTATACAATAAATATCGTTTCATGTTACTTATGATATTATTAAAAGATTAAAAGAGTATCCATAGCAAAGCTAGGAACATGATCAACATACAGAAAAGAATGTACCCAAAAAAAAAAAAAAGAAGAAGAAGACAGAAAAGAAGTTGTCATGGTTGAAATCTACATTGTTTGAGCCTCTCCATTAAGCACTTACAATCATAGATGATATTTTTCCAAGTGGATGAGTTTCAGTGTTAGCATTATGTATGAGCTTGACAAACAACTTCAGCATCCATGCTAATTTGAAGCTTTTCAATGCAAGTCGAATATTTAAAGATGATGTATTAGCATAGATCTTGGGACCTAGAGCTACCCAGTTTGGACCCAATTTGGCTTTGTTGTTTGCTAGTTTCAGGATCCACCGACCCGAGGGCCGTAAGTACCATGGTCCCTTCACTTCGAAGAAACCCAGAAATCTTCTTTCGAGATGGTCACAATTCGAAAACCAAACCAAAACTGTGTCTGTGACTACCAAATTGTAACCATAACCAAATTTTTTGTTCCTATAGGAATTAGAGGAACCATGGTTCGGTTCGAATCGTGAACCGTGTTATGAAACCGGAATTGGAATCGGACCATAACATACGGTTCCGTTTTCTGGTTTTTTAATTATTCTAGTATTTAAATATTTATGAATCTATAATATTTATTAATTTTCATAATTTGTTATTAATATATTATCTTATTTAATAGTTTGTAATGATTATAATTCTACCTATATATTATTTTTTTAGCATAAAGTATCATAATTCATTGATTAGATGAATCGGGATTACAAACGCCGGTTGGTAAAGACCCGCACCACACATGATCAACTAGCAAATCAGTTAACCTATGTGCCAAAATATTGGCCTCCCTATTTATATTAGCAAAAGTACACTCATCAAATAACAAAGCCAATTCCTGAATCTCATGAATAAGATCACCGCCCTCCCACCAAGATGGTTCAGAACTATTAATCTCATTGATGGCCATTAACGAATCACTCTAAAAAATGCAATGCGTGTTTCCAACTCCAATGCTACTTCAAAAGCAAACAATAAAGCATGAACCTCAGCATATAATGAGTCGGCTACAAAATCTAACTTTCGTGAAGCACTAACTACTATTTCCCTTTCTGCATTTCGTAGAACTACCCTAAGACTCGCAACACCATCATGTACAGAATATAAGACATTCGTATTAATCTTTATTAACCCTGAGGAAGGAGGCTTCCACACCGAACTCCGTCGAGTAGAAGACCTAGAAGGAGTGTTTATCGAAAATCCCTCATGCACCTGGCGCACTAACTCAGTAGCAGCTGAGACCAAAGTCTCCGGTAATCGACAAACCTGGTTATGAACACAAGAGTTCCGATTCTGCCAAATAAGCCACAAAATGCAAATAGTTGTGTCTATACGCCCTACACGTGAAGTTTTAGTGAGAAAATAAGTCCAAAAATCAATCTCACCATCCCAATGCGCAACAGTTGACTCCATCCATGGAGCAGCCAACTCCTATACCCATCTACTCAAGGGGCATTCAAAAATACATGAAAACTTGAGCTCTCTTGCCCACCACAGGTATCACAATTATCAATAATATCCATTCCCCTTCGAATCAAAGCTGGCTTTAAAGGTAAGATGTTCCAAAGTACCCTCCAAAGAAAATATTTCATTTTTGGCAGAACAGCTGAATCCCAAATAATTTTCCAAACGGGATTTCTCTCCTCTGACAACGAATCATCCCTGCCTAGACATCTACGAGCCACATAATATGTTGAGCGTACTGAAAAGACACCAAGCACGGATTCATTCCAAATCAAACAGTCCATGGTTAGGCGTCGCGGAATAGGCAAACATAAAATACGCACAATATCCTCGTCTTTGAAAAGTTGTAACAACTTATCCTCATGCCAAGTCCGATTCTCAAAATCCATTACATATATAATTTTATAAACATAAAATTAATTCATTAACTAAATATTACATTATCTTTTAAAAAACTTTTTAA
This sequence comes from Corchorus capsularis, assembly GCA_001974805.1. Taxonomy (NCBI): domain Eukaryota; kingdom Viridiplantae; phylum Streptophyta; class Magnoliopsida; order Malvales; family Malvaceae; genus Corchorus; species Corchorus capsularis. The sequence goes on from AWWV01009170.1 coordinate 9,184, forward strand.
AAATAAATAGGTTGGAACCTCGGCCAAATATCCAATTTGAGTTTAAACGTTTCAGGAGTTGTTCAATTTCAGCCTAAAACTTTTAAGTGAACTAAATTGGGTCTAAACGTTATCAAAAACCACCAATGTAAGCCCAAATCAGACGGGGTGTCGGGCTGTGTCCCATACGCGTTTCAACTTAGCGCATAAAAAAATCCAAGTGGGTATTTAATTAGCCAGCTGGCTATTTTTAATTTTATGTTAAGCTTAATTGTTTTTTCTTTTCCTTTTCCTTATCTTCTTCTTTCTTCTTTCTTCTTTCTTCCCCATCGCCTGAAACCCCACATTCCATCTTCTTCTTTCTTCCCCAAAACCCACGCCAAAGACCTTCTCTTAACGTTATTCCCTGCAATCCTCGACATTTCAATTGAAAAAAACCCATGTTGAAAGATCCCCAATTTTGTCAAGAGGTTGAAGAAATCAAAGGGTGGAATCAAATTTTACTGGCGATTCGTGAAGGAAAATCAAAGCTCATGATAATCGATTACAATCCATGTGGTTTTCTGTAATCAGATTTTGTTGGGTTTGATCCCGTTTAAGAGTTGCAAATTGATTGGTTTTATCTATCTGAAATTTGATATATTTCATTGAATATTAAGACTCATGAGTATATCATACATATATAAAATTAACAAAATGATTACAAGCTGCACTATGTTTCATACTTCAGCAGCAGATGGTTTGTTTCACAGTTTTAAACTTTATGCCCTTTTGTTCAGATTTCGTTATATATATCAAGAAATTCAAGGTTAGATTTGTGTTAGGGAGGGCTGGTAGATCAATTCTTGAGATTTTGGTAGCCATTGATGCTCTGGTGAGGTGGCGACATGGTGGTCAATGGTGGTTTCTGGTAATTAAGTTTCAAATCTTGTAGGTTTATGTTCTTGAGTTCCTAGAAAAATAGTACGTTTGATCCAAAAAGTGATAAAAAAGAATATAATGACCTGTTTGTATTTGGAAAATAAGAGAGAATTATTTAAATAAGTTTTTATTTTATTTTATAATCTTTTCAATTATTTTAGTGAACAAATGGCCCACTTAAGAAATGCCACGTCAGCCGTTACTAACGGTAACGGTGCATGTCATACACAGCCAAACCTCCATCAATTTTAGGCCCAAATTGGTTGGTTTTGATAACGTTTAGGCTTAATTTGGTTCACTTTAAAGTTTTAGGCTGAAATTGAGCAACTCCTGAAACATTTAGCCTCTTGGATAATTGGCCCTAAAACCTCTATATAAAGGTTAAGGTTCCGGTTACAATATTTCCAAAATCGGAACCGAACCGCGGTCATCACTATTGGGAATGCACCCATCCCTTCTTTTTAACAATTACTACATTAAAAAAATTAGAAAAACCTAGTCGCTCCAACTCCCTCCCCATCTAGTTTTAGTTGTTGGTTTTTGTTTCATCATCCTCATTCTTGGCTATTTTGTCAAGGGGAGGAGGAGTCTAATTTTATATTTTCTTTTTTTACTTTGTTTGTTTTAAATAAAGTCTCCAAATCCACAAATTTGTTGGGTTTCAGATTTAGTTTTTCGAGTCGATTAGTTTTAAGTTTGTTTGTTGAGTCCGCTATGCTTGTCTAGTTATTTAGTCGAATTTGAAATAGATTGAAAATCGCTAGTCTGGTCAAGATGATTTTGCTTTATGATTTATGGGTGGGTAAAAGAGATTTTTGAATCAGAACTGTTGCTGTTGAAAGTTTTTTCTCGGGAGGAACACCCGGAAGCGAAAGCGAGGAGGTGGTGGACAAGTTAGAAACTTATGAAGAAAGTTTGAGACTCTTGATTAAAAGGATATCTCATACAGTCATAAAGCAAGATTCAGATCTAGATCTATATGTAAAAGATGAGACATATTTTCAATTTATTGTAATTATCAGTCAACTCTCTGTAATTTCATTTTCATAGATGCAAATTATCATATTTTTTGTAAAAAAAAACAATTACTACATTAATATTATTCTAAATTTTAACATTAATGTAATTTTTTGATCTAAATTGAACTAATTAATTAATTAAATATATATAATCTTATATTCGACAAGAAAAACCAACCACATATGTTCTACTAGTTTAGAAACAGAACCAAAACCAAACCAAACCAATACCTAATGATTAAGGTTTCAATCTCTTAAGGTTGATGGAATCAAAATTGCCGATTCAAAACTAAAATCAAATTTGTGGTCATGTCTACTTAAATTTCATCTCCGACCAAATTCCTTGACACTTTTGTTTAGTGTTGGAGTTCACGCGTGAGTGTCACATCCTATATTACAAAGGGATGGGCTGTAAAAGTGGCACATATAGCTGAAAGACCCAAGAAAACATATGCTTAAACTTTTGGCTTCAAGTTGGTGTCCGACAAGTTTATATGGGCCATGTTGGTAGGCCTCACAAGACTTAATTTAAGACGATACCGAGTTATTCTCTTTCCAACAAATGGCATCAAAGCTAGGTTCGAGGAGAGTTCGGTGGTGCGGCTGTGTTTAAATAAAAAAGGTGTGTTGGTGTGGAAATTGAGTGCACAAATAGTGCAGGGTGTAGTTTAGTGTGAACAAAACCCAAAAAGAACAGGCCACTTAACTGGAATGACAGAAATATTGTATTAGCCACACTGGGGAGAGCTGTCACATGTGAATGAGTGAGAGATCTATCACATGTGAACGGGGTAGTTTGTTCGATTAGCCGCACTGAGGAGAGCTGTCACATGTGAAGGGGGAGTTTGTTAGATTAGTCGCAGGAGGGAAAACTGTTAATGTGAACGAGGGAGTTTGTTGGAATTTACATGTGAGTGTCGCATCCTGCATTACAAAGGGATATAGGTTGTGAAAAGTGGCATATATACCTGAAAGATCCAAGAACACATAAGTTTAAACTTTTGGGTTCAAGTTGGTGTCCGACATGTATATATGGACCATGTTGGTGGCTTTGCAAGACTTAGTTTAAAACGAGGCCAGGTTGCTCTCTTTCCAACATGTAGTAGTACTTCATTTTGATTTGGACTGCTTTTAAGTCAAACGACCAACCAGGTGGTCACGCCTTGCGCAACGAACGCACCATGGTGCAATTCCCCCGAACCCCCCTTCTCCTGAAATGCGTCAAAACTAGGGTTCCGGGTTCCGAGATTGCTTTTAATTACTCTATTGTTTTAAAATATTTTTCATTTTAAAGTGAAATTTTTGTTTCAAAATATTTGTCACTTTAAAATTTCAAGATGAAATTAATTACTTTTATATTACTACTACATATCCTTAAAGATGGATAGAGAATGCGATTTAGAAGATGTAGAATATTAATCGAAGGACAATATAGTCCTTTAAGAGATTTATTTATTGAAATTTAACAACTTTGAATGTTTTATTAATCTATGTATGTATATGGGGTTAAAGTGACAAATATTTTGAAACTAATGGAGTACTTGCCAATGTTTTTGAAACCGGGCCGGCAGTGGAACCGGTGAAGGCTCCGGTCGGCGGTTTGACTGGTCCAACCGGTTCAACCGCCGGTCCGGTCTGATAAGGGTATTTTATGAAAATTGTTGAGATTTTACCTTTTAAATATTATATATGGTAGATATATGACACATAAAAGCATTTGGTGTAGTGGTACAAGCTTGTTTTTTGTTTCCCACAAGGTTGTGGGTTCAAAACTCACCTCCTTCAAAATATTTTACAAAAATTTCAAATTTCAAAACCGGTTTTATCCGGTCAAATCCGGTTCAACCACCGGTCCAACCGGTTTTTTCACGGTTGTTGACCATGTTGATTAACCGCGGTTCCCACACCTTCAAGGACCGGACATGCCATCGGTTCCCGATTTAACCGGTCCGACCGGCCGGTCCGGTCCGGTTTTTTAAACAATGGTACTTGTAACTTGTTTAGATAGGGATGTTAATGGGTAGTAGATAATAGGGTACCTGGCACTACCCGACCCGATAAAGTAGGGTTAGGGTATTGTATAATCGGGTTAGAGTAGGGTACGTGTATTAGTTTTAGTACCCGTGATGGGTTCGGGTAGTGACCTTAGGGTACCCATTACTCGAACCCGGTTAGTAATTAATTGTTTTAATATTAAATTTTTATTTATATATTATATTTTTACTTAAAAATTACTCATAATCAACCAAATTAAAATTTGTTTATGGTTAAAAATATAATTTTTAACTTTGTTTTACAATAATACAAGTTAATTTTAAAGTTACTCATTTAATTTTAATTAATTTATTATTATTTAATTATAATGTAAAAAAATATTTGGGTTTTTTATCGGGTTTGGGTAGTTAACGGGTAGTTGATATTTTATACGGATAGGGTACGGGTAATTATTTTGAAAAATAATCGGGTAGTTATAGGGTTTGGGTACCCTAAAAAATAATAGAATTAAGATACGGGTACCTCAAAATTCGTGAGTACCCTATCTCTATATTTAGATACTACTAGTTGGCGTAGATCCACTATGACAGATATGGCATTTTCATTGTAAATAGCAGACAGATATGGCATTTTCATTGTAAATAGCATAAGGCAGTATAGTGTTAGGCACCAATAAATGTCCACGTTTTGTTACAAAGTCAGAGTTGCCATATCCCACGTGTTTCTCAAAATGTGCTCACTGTTTTAGGGAAAAAAAAAAGAAAAGAAATCTAATGAAGTAGGCACATTTGTTGCATCTACTAACTATCTAAGATGCATCGGTACTTACTTTCTGCGTTCTTCATTTTATTCTTGGATTTGGAATCTTATTCTTTCTCAATCTATATCTATACTATATATAAAAGTACGAGTTATGAGAAACTTTTGAATCGACTATTATACCCTTATTTTTCTAATTAAATCGACCATTATACCCTTATTATTCAAACATATTTCTTAAATGTCATTACTTAACTATTATAGTTTTATTCTACTAAAAACTCTATTTTTATTCAATTAAATCTAATATCTTTATAATTGCGTTATTTTTACCATTTTACTATTTTTGTTTTCAAAATATACAGTTTTATTCTATTGAAAACACTATTTTCATTTAAATAAATTCAATATTTTATTATCTCAAAAAAATTCAATATTTTATAATTATTTTATTTTACCATTCTAATTTAAAAAGTTATTATGATTGACATCTTACTATTTGATAGTTTATAATAATATATTATGATTAAAATTTATTATTTCCCTAATGTGCAATTATTTTATTTGACCTATAATTAATTTTTTGCTTGATATATTGCTTGCTGTATAATTAAAAAAAAAATCTCACATTCTTATAACTATATCATTTTTACCATTTTACTATTTTAATTAAAAAAACTTAGATGTATTAGAAAATTTTAAATATACTTTTATAGTTTTACTCAACTAAAAACTCTATTTTTATTTTTTTGTAAAAAAAACTCTATTTTTATTTAATTAAAAATCTAATATCCTTATAACTATTTTCTTTTGTTGTTATCATTTTACTATTTTACTTTAAAAACTTAGATATATTAGAATTATTAAAATATATTCTTTTACAATTTTTTTTAGAAATAAACTTTTACAATTAATCTACTAAAAACTCTATTTTTATTCGATTAAATTGAATATTTTTAATAAATATTTTATTTTTACCATTTTACTTTTAAAATATTGGAGATTTTTTTTGGTAGTTATGGATTCATTTCAATTATAATATGAGCTAATAACAGTATTATTATTAAGTTTAAAAGTAAAAATAAATTGACTAATCATTAACTATTCAAACTTTTTTAACAAATTAAGTTAAAAATTTATTTAAAATCTAATTATTGTGATTCACTTTGTTTTTCTATTTTTGTAGTGTATATTGGTAGGTTAAATATGGTTCTAAGTCAAATGAGTCAGGTAATTTTCTCGAGTCATTCGGGTTTCGGCTCATCTAGGTTCAGGTCTACTAGGTCTTGGGTTAGGCGGATTCGAGTTTTGACCTCAGGTTAATCGGGTTCCGGATCATTCGGGTTTTCGATTTTTCAGATTTAGATTCAGGTCAATTTGGTCAGCCTTCAATCTTTTTTTTTGTTTGCACCGAGAAAGCATAATTTTTTAATATTTAATTCTTAAATTTATTTAATATATTTATTATTCGATTTTATTTTACAATCCACCACTGGTGAAGTTTAGCAAACTACATTTACAGTTTGTCGTGTCTGAATAGGTTGGGTTTGGGTCGTTTACTTTTTTTTATCGGGTTCGGATCAAATTTGAGAACTCTACATATATAATTAATTTCAATCATTATTTTAATTTTCATTTAATTTAAACACGAGTATCACGTGCAATGCACGTGGAAGTGAATACTAGTATAATATAAATAGGGGTGATCAAAAATTGGTTGACCCGAGAAACAGATCCGATTCGAATCGAAATTTGTTCAAAGGGGTCGGTTGAATCGGTTTATCGGTTTTATCGGTTTGGAGAAGTCGGTTTTAATGGTTTTATGGGTCGGTTGTCTGTATGAAATTGGGAACCGAAACCGACCCGAGAAACCGAAGATCGTTTTGCACATAGGGTCTAGTTATATTATATATTTTTTAATTTTAATTATATATATTATTTATAACCAAAAATCATTTTTATTTTAATATGTAAAATATTTTATTAAATAAGAATATATATATATATATATGTAAATAAGAATATATATACATGTAAGAATTTTATTTTAATATATAATATATATATGTGTGTATAATATATTCAAACCGAAAACTGACCTGAAACCGATCCAAAACCGATTGGTTTCGGTTTTGACGGTTTCTCATTCAGTCGGGTCGGTTGTCGGTTGATATATTATAACTTCGGTTTTGGTTGAAACCGACCCCGACTGACCCGAAAACCGACCCGATGATCACCCCTAATGTAAGTATCTACTACTATTCGGTGAAAATACTTTGGAGGTTCCTGTATTACACATCAATTTCATCTCTATACTCAAAAAGCGATCAATTGAATTTCTGTACTCACAAGATGAGGTCAATTTAATTCCTATACTCACAAGATTGGGTAGATTGAGTCTTCATTGTCCCTTTATCAATTGGATTCAATTGACCAAATCTTGTGAATATATGGATTAAATTGACCCAATCTTGTGAGTACATGGACTAAATTGATCAAATCTTGAGAGTACATGAAATAAATTGACCCTCTGGCAAAAAAAAAAAAAAAAGACTAAATTGACCCAATCTTATGAGTACAAGAACTACATTGACCCAAGCAATACCACACTTATCATTCGACAACCAAACAAAGACCTTTGAAGTGGTATATGGGCGCCCATGACCCCTAATTACGTCCTCTACTCATGAGTCCAACAAAAAGGTGATTCCCCGGTGACCAGATAAATTTATCCACCTTTCTTCATCATTCCCCCCGCCTTGTTTTGAATAGAAGAGCCGACTACGAACTCTTTGGCATGGAGATGCCGAGAGAAAAGTTCTTTGTATTTTGTGAGTACAAGGACTACATTGATAGCTTTTTGAGAACATGGATGAAATTGAACATTTTTTATAGTCTAGGAACCTCCCATGTGTTTTAACAACTATTCTTATCACTATTAGCAGTAATTTTTAATTTTAATATTGTAGATAAAAATGAATTCTACTTTGCTATAAAAAAATGTATTTTCATTTGTCCAAAAAATTTCTTTGAATAGAATTTCTTAGATTAAAATACAGCTGAAATGCTATAAATGAGAAATTAAAATCTAAATTCAATTCAATCTACAGTTAACTCCTAAAATAAAGTGATTATTACTTATTAGATTAGAAGATTAGATAAAAGATCAAATATTGCTTTTTATCCACTAGTTACCTCCTAAAATAAAATAAAGTGACTATTAGATTATATCTATTGAAGTTTAAAGACAAACAAAAACAAATATAAGACACTTTAGATTTTTTTTTAAAAAAAAGACATTCTAGATTAGGAGTATTTTAGATGCAAAAAAATAAAAAAAGAAGATTAGGAGTATTTTGAATTTTGATGGAAAAAAAAGATTAGGGGTATTTTTCATAAAGTAACTTGCGTTTGATGAAAAAAAAACTTGCGTTTTACCCACCCCTTTAATTTTATTTAATTTTCTTTCACTTTCGGATTTACTACTGTATATCATTTTTTTTTGTCTCCTTTGCCAGTTTGCCTAACGTTAAAATACCCGCCCCCGCTTTCTCTCTCTTCTCTCTGTCGTGCTCTCTTCTCCTCTCCGATTCTGTTCCACACCCACTCTCCGATCGATCTCCACTGTTCCTAAAAAACCCTAATTTCTACAAGATCTCTCTCTAAAACCCTACTCCGTAATCACGATCGTTCAGATCTAAACTTAGTTTTCTCTTTGATTTAACAGATCCGGCCTTTCCCTCTTTTATTTCTTTGCCCGATCTCAGGTACTTAATTTTCTTCTATCTTTAATGTCTTATGTCATTCTTTTCAATCTTATATTTCGCTTAGTTTTCAGGAAAATTTTTTAATTTGCGATCATATCTGTTCTTTTCTTTGGAATTCAGAATTGTTCATATATACTGTTTTTGGATTTTGTAGATTGTGATCGTGTTGTTGTAAAGTAAATATAGATAAAAGAGATTTTGTTTTTGGGGGATTTGCAAGGCCGGATTAGAATTTGTTTTGATTGAATAATGTCAGCTCCTGTGCCTCCAGGGGCACCTAGACCCGGCGCCAATGCTCAGCAACCGTCACCCCCTAATTTTATTCCCAATTTTCAAAACAATCCCAATTACTTAGCCGATAATATGCAAAACTTGAACCTCAATCGGCCACTTTCAATGGCCAATTCTGGTCCTAGACCTTCACCTTTTGGTCAACAGCCACCTTTCCCTCAATCTGCTGTTTCTGCCGGATATCCTGTTGCATCCCCTCCAATGTCACGCCCAGGCCCACCTCCTGGTGTCATGGGAAGACCTTCAGTGCCTCCTACAGGACCACCCCAATCTTCATTACCTGCAAATGTACCCCCAGGGAGACCTGTTGCTCCACCTGTAAGTCATCCACCTCCTTTTGGGTCTAGACCTCCTCCAGCATCGTTGTCTTCTTCCACAGGTGCCGTGGTTCCACCTTCTGGTGGTTTCCCGTCTTCAGGTGCACCTGCTGGTGCAGTTGCACCACAACTACCAAGTGCTCGCCCAAGCCCTTTTGCATCGTCTTCACCTTTGACTGCTGGTCCAGCTGTTCCCCTTGGTGCTCCTTTGAGTAATGGTCCACCGGTGATTGGTTCAGGAGGTTTGCCTGGTGCACCCCGATTTCCTCCTGCTGCAAGTATTTCACAACCTCCTGTTGGACCTCCGCCATCTATGATGTCTGCTAGGGCTCCTGCACAAGCTCCAACTATGCGTTCTGTTTTGGGAAGTTCAGCTTTTAATGCTCCAACAACTCCACCAACTCCACCAATTGCTTCAGCATCGCCATTTTCAGCTTTGCCTCAGGCTAGACCGCCAACTCCAGGTTCTCCTTATGGACCACAGACATGGCCAATGCAATCCCAGCAGGTTCGCTTAAAAATATTTACAATATTATGCTTTCAAGATTCTTCCAAGAGAAATGCTACAATGAATTAGATTTTATTATTGATTGTGTTGTTGTTTTGAGTTTGTGTTTTAGCACCTGCATTGGACATAGAGGTTTTTGATTGTGTCCGTTTTGGAATTCTTATGTGGGACTGTTTGGTATTGTTTTGTAATTTTTGGGATTATTTAGTAATTGTTAAGTGATAACTCTAGAAATCTAAGTTCTTTAGATTTAGTATTTACCAAAAATTGCATCTAATGACCTGGATATATGTTCCTATAGTTGTTTCACATGTTGCGTGTAATGTGGATTCCAAATTGTTATTAATTTGACATATCGGTACCCAAGATGCAATCACTCTTGCCACACAACCCTAATACTTGGTTGCCTGTATACTGATACACATTTCATCCTTTGATATGTTAGTCTGAAACAAAATTCAGAGATCGTTTTTATGTGTATCATAGCGTGTATCTCTTTTAATTCAGGGAAGGGGGATAGGAACCCCACTGAGTAGGGGGATAATGCACCTAACACTGAGTAATAGGCTCGGGTGCATTACTGCATCTACAAATGGTCTAGTAATTGATGATGTCTCATGACCCCACTAATGTCTGCTTTTGTAAAATTCATATTTCATTAAGCCAACTATTGGATCAATGATTCTATCAATATTTGATCAATCAAGCCAAGTTTTTGGTTGATTGAATATGCCATGGAAGCATCAGAATTACCAGAGTGGGTTGAGAATTTGTTAGATTTAGTGGTCAATAGCTGAATATTCTCACTGCTGGCCAATTCAACCATTTCCCCAGCTTGAAAATTGTGCAGAAAGTTATAGAACAGTGAAAAAGTTAGCTATTCTTATATTGTCTATTTGAAATTCCTCATCATATAGGCAGACAGTCAAAATACTTAGGAAGTTGGTTAAAGAACCTAAATTGGGTTGTACTTCATAATATTGTGTGAAATTTTGGTCTCGATGGATATTTATCAAGCCTTTGAGTCAGATTTGTACGGTCTTGTTAGAACTGGAAAGCATTTTAAGGCCCCTCGTATATGAGTTACTGAAAACTCTAGGTACATGATTCCGTGTTTTCATTCAAGTGGCTTTTTTCCCTTTGCTTCCATCAATAATTTGGCGAATGTGTTTGATATGCTTTAGGGATTCCAACCTCCTATACCTGGCCCTACACAAGCTCAACCTCCAAGAATGTATGCAATGCCGCATCAACTACCAAATCAAGCTATGACTACCATTCCTCCTGCCATGGGCCAACCTGGAGCACCTGGATCAGGGCATTCGAAGATTGATCCTAATCAGATTCCAAGGCCCATTCCAAGCTCCTCCCCAATCGTTTATGAAACTCGCCAAGGCAACTCGGCAAATCCTCCTCCGGTATGATCTCTGATCTTTTTAGACGAATGGAAAGAAAATTACTTAATTTACTCTGGGCTTTTTTATTCTGGCTCTTTTTTAATTTTTTTTTTTTATCTTCATTTAATTTAGGCCCGTCCTTCTGTTTTTTTGGCTTCTCCTGTTCTTATGTTTTGTTTTCATTGCATGTATGCGTACTGCAGTGACAGTTCTGTTGATTAACTACATTTTCTTTATTGTTTCTTATCCTGATAACTTTTTTTCCCCTGTGTGTGTGTGTGTGTGTGTGATTGAAGCCTGCTACAAGCGATTACATTGTCAAAGACACTGGGAATTGTAGTCCACGTTACATGAGATGCACCATCAGTCAGGTTATAATCACATATATAAGTTTTTTGTGGCATTTCCTCATGCTCTATAATTGCTTATACTTTTTATGAAGTTTGCACTGCAATTTCACAACCAGCACTGATTGTGGTGTTTTCTCTACCTCTTTATTTTTCTTTCATATAATAGATCCCATGCACGGCCGACCTTTTGACAACTTCAGCAATGCAGTTGGCTTTGCTTGTCCAACCTTTGGCTCTTCCTCATCCATCAGAGGATCCTATTCAAGTAATGCATAATCAACTTGTTCTTCTAGTATCCAATATGTAAGGTTCTTTATGGATTTTGAAAATTGCATCTAGTTATCATATTCTGTACATTTGTTACTGTAGGTTGTGGATTTTGGGGAAAGCGGTCCTGTTCGATGTTCTCGTTGCAAGGGTTACATAAATCCTTTCATGAAGTTCATTGATCAGGGGAGGAAGTTTATCTGCAATTTATGTGGTGAGTATCAATCATCTTTGTATGTAATTTCACACATTTATCAGCATCTTGTGGCTTTAAATGTATGCTTATGGATTCTTATTGCTGTCAAAACTATTGATTAGCTGTGCTACACTTCAGGAGCTAAACTTAGGTCATTATTATTATTATTAAAGGCCTCATTTCTGGGAGTTGTTTGAACTACTGTTTGTGATTCGATGTAATAATAATAATCTCAGAATGTGTTAGTTTTCAGCTGTATGATTCCTTAAATAATGTCTATCTATACTTCTATCCTTAGCTTTTTGATTATTTTCTCTGTAAATTTGTTTTCACACACTGAATGCTGCTTATATATATAAAATAAAGACCATGCCCACAGAAATTACTCGTCTATTCTTGCTCTCTGTTACTATAATGTAGTAAGCTGGCAATGTCACTAATTGGGCCATTTTCTTCTAGGGTTTACCGATGATACTCCTCGTGACTACCATTGCAACCTAGGTCCTGATGGCAGGCGTAGAGATGCTGACGAGAGGCCTGAGCTGTGTAGAGGAACTGTCGAATTTGTTGCTTCAAAAGAGTACATGGTTTGTTAATATCTTTTTTTTTTTTTTTTTTTTTTTTTTTTTTTTTTTTTGCCACACATGGTTTTGTTAGAATCTGTATATATGTAAAATTTATATTGGTTAACTTGTAAGTTTCTACTTTATTTAACCATTGCCAATTCTCTGCCTCTTTTATCTATTAATTGCTTAAGTAGCAATTCTAACATGAATCTGGACATCTTTGGATCATGTATGAATGAAACAATTAGTAAGCATCTAATTTAAGGTGATGAGGATGGTAAGCCTGTGCCAGACTCAACTCAATTTCAAAATAGTAGCCATCACCCAGTTGTATCTTTTACCTTTCTTCTACCTGATCAAGTTCTATGCTAATACTATTTGAAAGGAGTTGACAGACGAGATTTTTCTTAACAAAGTTCTATGTATCCTGTATTCCAGGGGTAGTATCCAAAAGATTAACTTGAGCCATTAGAATAAAAAGAACTTGAACAGCTCAACAATCATGCATTTTTGTATTATTTTATTGTGTGAAAACTTTGTGGCTTGGGGTTTGTCTAGAGCTCTTTTTGAGCTCATTCCTTTCTCTACTTCCTTCGATGTTGTCTTCTATCTCTCTCAGTTCGTAGTTAATTTATTTAATTGCTTTGAATTTCACAATTTTCAGGTCCGTGATCCAATGCCAGCTCTTTACTTTTTCCTAATTGATGTATCCATGAATGCCGTACAGACAGGTGCAACTGCTGCAGCTTGCAGTGCGATTAATCAAGTCATCTCTGATCTTCCTGTGAGTTGCACAACAATTTCTAGAATGGATGGGTGTTTGGGTGTCAATAATACTTTAATCTGGTTTTTATGTTATCCCCAGGGCCAGATCTTCACACATAAGTTTGAACAGGCCTATTTAAATTCTCATATATTCCTATTTAGTTGCCAAAGATTTTAAATCATCGTACTGATTTAGTGTGCATAAACTGATATTTTTGCACTAGAGATGTATCATCAGCTTTATTTGCTATAATTTCATTGACATAACTGCATGCCAATGCTAACTTCATTATTACTACTTATCCTAGTCATATAAAAATGAGTTGTATCTTTCCTTAAATGCAAATTAGTAAAAAAAAAAAAAAGAAGAAGCACATCTCTCTCTCTGATTCATTTTTAGTTTTTGTTAGTGTGATAGATTCTTCTTGAGTTTCCATTGTTGATGCATTATTGTGTGTTTATTGCATTTCTTTCTTCTCTTTAAACTAAGTTGTTTGCATTTACTAGAAAATTGTAATATGGGCTTTCAATGTTTCGATTTGATTATAATAGAACAAATGTGATTTTTTTTGGCCCCGAATAGAACAAATGTGATTAGTTTCACTCTTTTTTTTTTTTGGAGAAATTGTTAAACTTGGTTGCCCTTAGTCATTGGATGTTTGTCGAGTTGGAGCTTGTTATCAGGTCTTGCATTTTTTTTTTCTATGCATTTGTCGGCGTGACTTCTTACTTACAAGGCAATGAGATTCCAGTTGTTTGATGTGTTGGTTACTTATTGCAGGAAGGTCCTCGAACCCTGGTGGGAATAGCAACATTTGATTCAACAATCCATTTTTATAATTTAAAAAGGGCATTGCAACAGGTCAGTATATGATTTTCACCCCTATGTCCAACATTCCTTCTTACTGGCTGCTCTTTACTCTTGGTTTTCTTATCTGATGCTTTATAATGAGAAGAGAAGTTAATTTTGCAATAAGATGTAGATAATGTTGTATTATTTTTAAGAGGTTTGAAGAATTTCTTTTTGCTAGTACTGGCATGAGGACATTATGGTAAATTGAAAACTTTCTGGACCAAGTTGCATGCTGGAAACTTGGATTTGTTAACATGGGATGGCAGAAAGATGATTTTTCTGCAGCTCATATTGGGATATCTATATAAGTGATCAAGTAAATTTAAGTTGGTGAAGACCTATGGATGGAGAAGCAACAAACCTTTGTTTCCTAAAGATTTTGATACACTGCAGTTTTTTGGGAGACCATCTCCTTCTTCCTTCATTAGCTTCCTAAAGACCCCCCCAAATTGTACTCACTTTAGTTTGATGTCTCAAATTTGCATTTGCAGCCATTGATGCTTATTGTTCCTGACATACAAGATGTTTATACCCCTCTTCAAACAGATGTTATTGTTCCTCTTTCTGAGGTTAGTCCTTAATTTTTGGGGTTATTACATTATTTAATTTATTTATTTTTTATAAATTATAAACCTATTGAAGTTTGTAAACTGTCTGCTGACTTTGGTTGTTTTTCGTTCCGAGGAATCAGTGTCGCCAGCATTTAGAGCTACTTCTTGAAAGCATCCCAACTATGTTTCAGAGTAGTAAAACTGCTGAGTCATGTTTTGGTGCTGCAATCAAGGTAATGGTTACGAGGCTGTATTATAAATTAATAGAGCAACTCTTGCTCTCTTCAGATTTCACTTGTTAATGTGATAAGATATATCTTTTTCTGATACGTGAAAAGCTCACTAGGGCTCAAACTTAAAATCCATCGGTCTACGTAGATCATCACTAACACTGCTACTACCTTGGCTGGGCCTAGTTAGTAATTGGATGTTGATATGCTTTTCAAATTGTATGGCAAGTTAAAGGACTAATGCTATTTTATGCCATCTATAACCACAGGGTATTTGTTGTGGGTTAATTGGTTTTTTATCTGGCTGGCTCATTGGTTTATAGTTTTAAATTCTTAAGGGGGATTACTTCAAACCTTTTAGAAGGAAAAAACTTCACCTTTGCTTCTCGAACAAATTGTGACTGTTTACTTTAGCTGGTTTAAGGCTTTTGGCTTTGCATTATATGCAGAAAGGTCGAAATGATCAAAGCTTTTATGGTTATGTGGAAAGTTAATAATGCCTGGTTATAATTTAGGATGTATATATGTTGAAAAGTGTGGATGTTGATATCTTACTAATTTGTCTACATTTCAGGCTGCTTTCTTGGCCATGAAAAGTACTGGGGGGAAGCTTCTTGTATTTCAGTCAGGCAAGCTCGTATACCTATACATCATTTGCATGTTTGTTTTGGAATCTGTTTATACAGTTCTAATATCATAGAAGTTACTTTATTATTTATTTCCACAGTTCTCTAATGTATATATGGTATTCTCTGACAGTCTTGCCGTCAGTTGGCATTGGTGCCCTTTCTTCTAGGGAGGCTGAAGGGAGAACTAACGTTTCTGCTGGCGAAAAGGTCTGCTTATGTTTCTAAGCTTTTCTTCTCTATGTCTGTTTGTACTTGAATTACACTGCAACAAATTGTTCTTCCTTTATTTATAAATTTAAATAACTTTCAGCATAGAATAGTTTTTGTTTTAAATGGAAATGTGGTTATCCCTTCACACTTATAGCTGAAATGTCGAATGTTCTGTTTTCTTTGCCCCTCTTTTTAAGTTGACTGTTATATCTTATCCGGGTTACCTACTTCATCTGTTTAGTATTTGATAATTGATTCGATTATTTTGTGCATTCTGAAGATTGGGATAGTTGCTACATTATAGATATATCTATGTAACCTGATGAATCTGTCTTCTGATTATTAGTAAAAATGCTTCTCCTTTCTAAATGAAGATGATAATCTTCTTTAAATTATGCTTGGCTCATTTTCAAGTTTTGTAACCACAAAGTAGCATTGTTGCAAGGCTACTGACCTTTTTTGTAATTCCTGTAGTTTCTCTATAGTTGGTAGGCTTTTAATAGTTAGGCCCTTTAGGGATTGGTGGCAGATTATACAATGGTTATTTCATATAATCATCTTTGTAGTGGACCCATGACTTTCACTTGACAGTGGGTGTGTGTCAGCCCCCCTTCTGAGAAGAAGAATGAGGACAAAAAGAATTCATAAATGAGTTCACCGTCTATTTATCAGCATTTTAAATTTGACTATCTTATTTTTCTGCCCATTTTATGTCAAATATCTAGTTGTTTATTTGTTTGTATGATGAAATTTAGATTTTTTTTTTAGTAAAGCAGGAGCTATATTTGATTTAAAAGGAAGATAGCATTGTGCTTCTGTTTTAATTTTCTTTCTCTCTTTTCTGTTTGACAGGAGGCTCATAAGTTACTGCAACCTGCAGACAAAATTCTCAAGACAATGGCAATTGAGTTTGCTGAGTACCAGGTAAACTTTGAGTAATTTGTTCTCTTGATATCATTTTAATGTCATAGAAAATTTCTTGGAATGAATGCTTGTTTCAAATTGATACTGATCCCATAAATCTTTGGCCATGACTGATTTTTCTCCGCACGCTCTTAATATCGCAACACATGGCAGGTCTGTGTTGATATATTTGTCACTACTCAGACGTATGTGGACATTGCTTCCATCTCTGTCATCCCAAGAACAACTGGAGGCCAGGTATTAACTAATATTTACTGTAATTTCCTGATAATTTAATACAAATTGTTGCCCTCAACTTCTATGCTTAATCCAAACAGAAGGGCTGAAGTATAAGTTTTTTGCTACTCCATTTGCTTGATCTTGAATTTCTATCTGGCATTTTTGTCAAATCTATTTATAAGTTTCTCTAGCTTAAAGTTGTAATAAAGTGTTGTAATAAAAAAAAGTTGCTCAAATCTATGCCAAAAAAAAGTTGTAATTAAGTGTTGAAATTTTTATGTACAACACCATCCTTTAGATTTAAGCTTTTGAGAACAATTCTTATGGTTTAAAAGTGTTCAATATAAAAATGTTTAGACCAAATTGCTAGACAGAATATTCATTGTGAATGGAGAGATACATTTTCTTATTACAAGTCATCCATCGACTGAAGCTGCTTTTGTGCCCCAAGATGCACAGCTGTGCTCATAATTTTGTTCATATTAATTTTAAGGGAGCCAGCATGTTTAAACATTTTTAAAGCAAAGTGCAGTAGGTTCCAAATCTTGCGTGTTGGCTGGGTGCTTTGAAGTGTTCCGTTACTTCAATTTTTATTTTTATTTTTGTGCTTATTGGGACCTCTGGACACCTTAGATTAGGCTATTAATGCAAGTTTGTTACTTAGTCAGAACAGGCTCAATGTTTTGGACTTCTCTTTTTCACTCCTAACTTTTGGATTTTCTACAATTGCATGTCCAAATGATATATGAGTTAGACCTTCCTTTCTCTGAAAAGTTATCTCTACTTAATTTTCTACTTTTGTGATAAACTGCTGCAGGCCCTTTGTCATATTTAGTGAACTTGCTGTTTTCATTCTCAATTACTTGTTCACTTTCCCTAGCAGAGTGCTAACTCAATGGAATAACTTGAGCCTGATGCATGCTTTCATGAAACTTGAGTGCGTGATGTATTGATGTATTAATTATTCAGTATCAGATCTGTACTTGCTGAACTTCTTGTATGATCTATGAGATCTTCTATGGGATCTTCAATCAGGAGTACAAAATTGTTTGTTGAACAGAAGACTCATGTTTCTTACACATTTATTCCAGGTGTATTATTATTATCCCTTCTCTGCTGTGTCTGATCCTGCAAAGCTCTACAATGACCTTAGATGGAACATTACTCGGCCCCAAGGTTTTGAGGCTGTCATGCGTGTGAGATGCAGTCAGGTAACATTTAATATATTCCTCTGTTTCATTAGTGCATTGATTATTGACTTCATCTGAGTATGATGGTAATTTAACTATTTAATCTTTTTTGTCCCTTGAATACTTGTAGGGTATTCAAGTTCAGGATTACTCTGGAAACTTTTGCAAACGCATTCCAACCGATATTGACCTACCCGGGGTTTGTGTTCTTTTAAACGATTCTTGGTCTTTATTTCACATTATCTTCTTTTAGCTTTTATACAGTACTAGAAGAAAGCATGATTGAATTCTTTAATAAATGGTGGCATTGCTTGGTTAACCGTGGGAAATGGTGATTATTTACTACATGATGTTCAGCTTTGATTTCAAGTTGGATGATGAGCTAATCCCTGCTAAAAGCAAATAGAAAGGAAAAAAAAAAGCAAAAAAAAAAGAAAAAAAAAGGAAGAAAGAATTAGAAAGTATGCTAGATTAAACGTTTGAACCTAATGCCCTTCCCTTGTGAATTTAATTGTATTTTTATGGATTATTGTGTTGAACAATTTATTATTGAAAATATTGGTTACATTCTCCTATGAGTTTGAAACTAATACAATGAGTCTTTGATTGTTTAGATAAAAGATTTTATGTTTTCTCATTGTTGTGATTTTATGGCTTCTTATATTATATATATAAAATTGCCCTTATAAGGACGTATGGCATGTTTTAATGCTTATTGAGATGGTTAAGTTTTGCTGAACAGATTTTAAGCACTTCAACAACAATTTGTTTCAATCATAATCAGACCTCTCTGTTATGCAGATCGACTGTGACAAATGTATATTAGTGACCTTAAAGCATGATGACAAATTGCAAGATGGTTCTGAATGTGCCTTTCAGGTACTAAACTAATGGTGTCTGAATTTTAATGTCTGCCATTTTTCTTAGATTATTTGTTAGCATAGGGAAGTTTAGAGTTATGATGCTTCTAAACTATTTTGACTTTCAATTCCAGTGTGCTCTTCTCTATACAACTGTTTATGGCCAAAGAAGAATTCGAGTTACAAACTTATCCTTGCCGTGCACAAATATGCTAAGTAATTTGTTTCGTGCGGCTGACTTGGATACTCAATTTGCATGCTTAGTAAAGCAAGGTATTTAAGTTGGCATTGTACATCTTTTTTTCTTCCTACCTTTTTGGTGAATTGGTTGTGCAGATTAAATGGTTCTGTTAGATCTCATGGCATGTTTGCCCTGCTTCAAACTGTCATAAGGATGCTCCTCTTACCCATATTCTTAATCAAATTATAACTTATCCTAACCCATATGGATGAGGTGTTATTTGGTTATTTTATCCTATGGCATTTCACGCAATTTTCTTCATTGTTTCATTATCACATGTTCAAAAATACTGCCATGAATTATTTTTTTACTAATTTACCTTTGAATGCAGCTGCCATTGAAGTTCCTACAAGCCCGCTTTCGCAAGTTAGAGACCAAGTGACAAATCTTTGCATCAATATTCTGCTTTCATATCGTAAATTTTGCGCCACAGTATCATCATCTGGACAGCTTATTCTTCCTGAGGCTCTTAAACTTCTCCCTCTATACACCCTCGGTATATATGGTCCTTTTTGGCTAATTAGCTACTATATTTTAAAGGTTTTTAGATTGTTCTGTATCTCATCCTCCACCATCACACATCTTTTTGGTTTTGGCAAATACTATGCCAGAGATTAAGTCATTTTATTAGGAACAAATTGAAATATTGTTCATCAGTTGGTAAAATCGTCTTTTTTTCCCCAGCATTAATCAAGAGTACAGGGTTGCGAAACGATGGCAGAATAGATGACCGTTCCTTCTGGTTCAATTATGTTTCATCGCTTTCTACTCCTTTGGCAGTCCCACTGGTTTATCCCAGGATGTTTGCCATCCACAATATTGATTCAAAGGTAAAAGTTTCTAGTTGGCTTACTGACCAAAGTGTTTCAACCATGCTAACCGAGAATTTTCTGCTTCTTGGACAGGAAGGAGATGAGTTTGGTCTTCCTCCTGTAATCCCACTTTCTAGTGAACATGTCAGTGATGATGGAATTTATCTTCTTGAAAATGGTGAGGATGCTTTAATATATTTTGGGAGCTCAGTGGATTCAAGCATCTTGCAACAACTTTTTGGCTTTACCTCAGTTGATGAAGTTCCCACTCAGGTATATTTTGATGTGTGTATGTATACAAGAATCATCATTAAAGTTAATGGAAAATTATCCTATCCACCGTCAGTGGAGTTTAGCAGACTGCACGTGCGGGTTTAAAGGGTTGAGATGTGTCGCTTTAGGGAATAGATTTGAATATTAAAAATATAATTAATTATGAAATTGGGTACTTGTCAACATTTTAACCCGCTTGTGGAGTTCAAAAACTCCACTGGCAGTGTACCAAATAATAACTCTTAGTTAATTTATAAAAAACTTGCAAGTTGTGACAAGTAATCACACATGAAACACTGAGTACTGAACTTACTTGTCAGGTTTTTATCTGCTGCTACATGAGAAAAAATTGGAGTTTTCTTGCCATGAATTCACTATTTATATACTAGAGTTATATGGCTGATATACCTCAACGTACCACATCCATGTTAAAGTTCATATTAGTTGGTAAACTTTTTGTTTCAAGTTTTTTCTGCATTCCCAGTTTCCTTGTTCTGTGCTAAGTTTGGAGATATTGTCCTCTTATTTATTTAAGAAGTGAAACTCTTATTTTAAATTAAATACTAAAGTCAAATGGTCATCATATCTCAAGTTGACCATGTTTTGGTTCAAATTAGTTATTTTGCTCCGTGTTTTCTTCATTCCAAGTTTCCTTTTCCTTTCATTTAATAAGTGAATCTCCCTTGGCATATTTGATATTGTTGGTTGAGTTGAGTCTCGAAAGATTTCGTGATGGATGACTGAATAGTGTGACACTCAGAGGATACTCAGATGAGTGGCCTCGGATTCAAGTCTTAGTGTTATCTCCTATAATGTCATATAGTGGGAAAAAGAAAAAGAACAAGATGAAAGCATTAAGTTGTGGTGTCAAATTTTCTTAATTTATTATTTTTCATCTATATTTTGTGTGTTTACCCTTTTACGTACCAAAAGATGCTAAAGCCATCATGTAAACTTTTCTGCATGGTCAGTATGTGTTGCAGCAATATGACAATCCATTATCAAATAAGTTCAATGAAGTAGTAAATGAAATTCGGCGCCAAAGATGTTCCTACCTTCGGTATGATCAATTGTTCCTTTTCTTAGCCTTACTTTATTACTGGAAGAAAGGTTTATTTATTCTCTTCTATGGAAATGAAGTAGATTTCTCCTTTTAATGCCTTTTATCTTTCTTTTGCAGCTTGAAATTGTGCAAGAAGGGGGATCCATCAGGTCAGTACATAAACCTTTCATCTCATACAAATTATGATACCCTTTAAAAGAAACAAAATACGCTTGCAAACTGTTACTTGATCAATAATCTGTGTGGCATATTCAACCAAAATATCGAGGTTTTGTTCATGCATAGTCTTTTTTTTGGTCAATTTTCCTTTTTACATAACTCAGACTACCATTGATCCTTTAACCTGCCTCATTCAAAGTTTCTCATTCTTTGTGTTTGGAGATGGAGACTAGATGTTTAGTGAGTTCCACAAATTTTGTTTTCATCTGTTTTTGTGACAATGAAAGCAAATAGCTTCTGGACTATATTGCTTCTGTGTTTACTGGTTTCCTATTGTCAGATGAAATGCCACATTGTGATGTTTATTTTACAAAAGAAAGAATAACCATTTTGTGACATGCTCCTAATTTACTTGTTACATTTTCAGGAATGATGTTCTTCTCATGCATGGTAGAGGACAAGAATGCGAGTGGCCTCTCTTATGTTGAGTTTCTTGTACATATTCATCGGCAAATCCAAATGAAAATGTCATGATAGTTTCAAGCGTCTTCAGTTCCCTTGACAGGTATCAGGTTTTTATTTGAATCGCATGGAGCACACAAACAAAAAGTTAACAAGTCGTATGACAAGAAACTCTGAGTTTCTTGTACATAACGAATGGCAATTCTGAGTGAAAGTTTTACGAGTGATTTATGCTTCTTCGGCTTGTCACACAAGTTCTGATTATTCAACTTTTGCGACACACTTGGAGATTAAAGCGGCAGAGACATCGTGTTTTATAACTTTTAGGAGTCGAATCCAATTATTTATTTCTAGAAACACAGTAAATTTGAGCTAAGTTTTGCTAAAGAGAAGTTTGTAGTTGTAGCGAATGTGGTATTACAGGGATCAGTTGAAGTAATAAATATGTATTTGGATTTTTGTTTCTGGTGTTCTTTTGCTTGCTCCTCATTCATTCTTTTTTTTTTTTTAAATGTAAGACCAAGTAAGAACACTTCACCTAAAAAAAGAGTGGTGAAAATGTAAAAAGACAAATTATGTTTTGTTTGTAATTTTGGTAATAGAATAGATGTACTGTATTCTTGCATGTCCTCTCTCCCCGTCTCTAGTTATTGGCAATGCTTCTCTTCTCTACGTGTTGGACTTGGAAGTGATTGCTTTTTAATTCGTGAGGCTTATTGAAATGAAGAGTTTTTTCAATGTTTTGGCATTGAATCCTTACTTTTTACTTGGGAAGGGGGATATATGTAGTTTTATGCACGGTCTTCTGTTCAAACGTTTCTACCTTTCAACTCTGTTTTCCTTTGATCTATTTTTTTCTCTCTTCCCATTCGGTATCCAGAGTTTTTGCTCTAATTAATCCGGATTCGACCCGAGTTGTGCACCTGAGTTTGGCGGGTGAGTCTATCAATGAAGGTAGTTCTAACTGATCCGGATTTGACCTGAGTTGTGGTGGTTGTGTACGCAAGATTTCGGGTCGAGGTGACTGCGTATGCAAGATCGGTGGCTGCATTGAAACCTGCTTAATCTGAAACATGAACCAACTATTGATTAAATCATTTAAACATGAAATGGTTGATTAAATCATTTAAACATGAAATGGCTAATCTAAAACTTTAGACATCAAATAATAGTATATCAATAATAACGAAATATACCAAAAAGAATAATGACATTTACATAGGTTTGTCTAAAAACTGGAATTAATTGAGGCATTTCATACGATGGGTGTTATATGACCAATGGCGATATAGAAATTTTGAATCTCTATACCATGTGAAATAAAATCGTAATGGGTGAAAAATAAAGGGGTTGTTCTAGCATTTCTTTTTTTGGTTTTCAATTTCTGTTTTTCGAAAAAAAAGGAGAGAAATAATGTAAAGCAAGAATATCTTGAATATCTGGCAAAAAAATAAAATAAAATCTTGAATATATTTTTATAAACAATATTTTATTTTCTAATTTTAAAATTTAAACAAGTATTATTATATCTTAATTTACATTGCATTAAAGAAAAATCTTGTTATATTTATGTTAAAAAATTCGACATATAAATATAAATTATTACTATATCAAATCAAATTAATTAATTAAGTATAAATTTTCAATTATTAATCAATAATAATTATCTCTTGTCAGAAAATCAATACTAATTATCTTTTCTTAAATAATTTTACAATTTTATACAAAAACAAAAGAGGCAGAAATTGTACCGTTTACAAACGTTCAATTCGGTAAACACAAGGAAAGTGCAAAAATAACACTCAGTGAATAAAAGAAAGAAGAAAAAAAAAAAAGAACGCAAATATAGAAGGGTTAGGGTCCGATTACCAACGTGGACATCAAGTTAAACTTAAAAGTTTTAATCGTTTCATTACAGAGTGCATATAAATAAGTCGGTGATTTCTGGCTTCCAAGTTCCCCCAATCATCGTCAAAGAATCCTTCCAAAACTCGAAATTCATCTAAAAAAACCTATTTTTTTCACTTTCAAGAAAACCCCAGAAAAGAAAAACCCCAAAATATTACTATGGTGTATAATTACTGCATCAAGATAAGGCAAGAAGCCGATAATCGGTTAGAAAAACTCTGTTCTTGGTTCCCTTATGATATTTTCAATATCGAGTTGGACTTTCTTTACGTTTCACCTCTCAACTTGGACACAACTCTGAAAACGATTCATCAATCTGTTATATACCCTCGTCGTATGTTTCTGTCGAGGGACTATGGTCCCAATATGGTGCTTTCTCTGTTTGCCGACACGGACGCGCCTCTCGATTTCCTTCGAACCATCCTTCATGATATTTTGGTTTATGCATTCAAGGCTGATGCCGACTCTGTTAACCTTGGACGTAAAGTAATAAAATTGATAGTGGAAGTGCTAGTCGTGGAGCCTGATGAAGATGATGATTATGATCAGGCCGTCGATGAGTCATTGAGTAAATTGAATTTCAAGCCCGCAAGTAGGGCATCTATTCAGACTTTGAAAAGGGTGAAATTGGGCGATGATGGGCCTTTGTTACCCTTGAAGAAGAGGAGGAAACTGGATTGTTTGAGTTCCAAGAAACAATGTACTATCTGTTTGGATGAGTTTTCTGATGGTGAAGAGCTTGTCTGGATGCCCTGCGGACATGTTTACCATAATCATTGCATCGTTACGTGGCTGGAGACGAGTCACTTGTGCCCCTTGTGCCGCTTCCAGATGCCATCTTGATTGGGTTTTCATTAATCTCTTCCAGCCGGTGTCCACTCACTTCTTGGTGGTGAATTCATGTTTTCCAATGAATCTGCTTTAGAGTTTACACAGGTATAATTTTGCTTTTTGGGTTCTAATTTTAAGTATGATCGATTGGGAAATTTTCTGATTGTTATATATTTCTTGTTTCAATCTTATATGAAATTATGTGTGAAGTTTGATCATTCATGACTTGCTTCTGTATATATACTTGTATTTACCCCAAAAGCCCAAACTAATGATCTTTTCAAATGATTTTAACTATTTGATCTTGTCTTAAATGGTGAGATATGAGTTTTCATTTGAAACTCCAGGAATCATAATTGGGTTATAGTGATCTCTTACTTGCTTAATCATTGGGTTAATTTGGTGATATCTTTAGATTGCCTTTATGTCATGATTATGAGCTGATTGATTGTGATTTGGAACACGTAATTAGAAACAAATATAGAGATGTAATGATTCTTCTTTTTCATCTGATAATTTCTTTATAGTTTTATAGCAAGTCATCCCCACGATTCATTGATCACTTTAAGGATTAAAGCCTTCTGCCCCTGTTCTAATTTAGTTACATGTTGTTTGTTTGAAACTTCAGGGATCCATGATTCAAAGCAAATTCACATTTGTTGAGTAAGCCGCTCCAAGCTTCAGGATCTGATCATTATGGTGCAGAATTCGAGGTTGCTAGAATGTGATGACTTGAAGCAGACTGAATGAGGAATGGAACATGTATGCTAGTTAGTTAAATCAAACAGGTGCCTGGGATATGATCATTTTGGAGATGGTAAGGCTCATTAAATGCTTTAACTTAATGGAATAGTTTTGAAAAAGAGATGTTTGAGAAGGCCCATGTTTTAGTCCATATTTCTTATGAACACACAAACAGTTCATTATGGACAAATAAGGCTGTCAAGATATGAATTTTATGAACATCTCCTTTGGAAAATGAGATCAATAGGAAGTCTAGTCCTCTAAGCTGTGCTTCACATAAATTACCATCTGCAGATCATAATATAATTAGATTGACAAATAGAATATTGGTTTTTCCATCTGATGCAGCGATACTATAATTACTCTGTACATGTATCTCTCTGTTCCTACTGGCTACTGAAATCAGTTATTAATGAGAAAGTTGTTCTTTGTGTGTTCATCAGACATTCCCCATTGTGATGCTGTTGATCAGAGGTTCGCTTCTGCATTAGCTTAAGTGGACAATTATCAGATTACAACTTTAGAACGAATGGCTGAAGAAAGTGCAGACTATGGAAGGGCTAAGTAGAGGAGAAGGGAGAGATCTACAGATGCTTGCGATGCTGTATTATCTGAGAGGAGTCCTAATGTTGGGAATACTGTTAGAAAAATACCGGTGCAGTTGCAGAGTTTCTTGGTACTAGTAAGCAAAATGGTGAGAAGAGTACAAGCTGTGAAGAACAAGAGCATAATATAGCTCCTGATGGATTGGCTGAAAGTGATCACTGTTTCTATGCTGCACCTCCTTTATCGATCACTATCCTACATTTTGTTAGACATTAATAACTCTCCATGTTTCTCTCCAATTCCCAATTGTTAAGCAATGGGATACTATGTTTATTGATGACTATCCAAAATTTTGTCCAAGCTTCTAATTCCCAATTGTCAATTTTTGCAGTAAAATCTAGGAATGATAAAAAGGAGCATATAAAAAGTGATAAAGCAAGGGACAGTATTTCATTCAGTAGTATGAAATTTGTACCATATTTTATGTTTGGAAAACTGTACTAAAAAGTAGACATTTTGACTTTTACAAATACTAGTTATAAACCCGCACTTTGCGACAGGGTTTTGAAGGGAATAAGGAAAGATTTTGAGTAAAGAGTTTTTCTATATTTCTAATTATATAGAGATAGCAAGATCTTAATCAGACAAATATAACAAAAAATACAAAAATAAAAGTCAATGTGTTAAATTGTTCGACCTATAATTGTAAAGGATTAAATAGTTTAAAGCATAAAAGTAACAAATTAAGCTTTCATGTCCTTATGAAAGTAATTGATCATGCAACAACCTTTCAATCGACACTTGAACAACCTCAATCAGACAAATGGACCGAAAATTATACAATAATAAATAGATCGGCAACTGAAACCACAAAATTTCAGAAGCATTTTTTAGAATCAAAACATTAAAATTGGCTTTTGAGTTCTTCATGAAAGTTGTAGATCATGAAATTATCTTTTAATAGACATTTGAATCACCTTAATCGGACAAATAGAACAAAAAATACAAAAATAAAAGCCAACACGTTAAATCGTCCAACCCATAATTGTAAAGGATGAAATAGAATAAAGCATAAAAGTATGAGGATCATTTGATAAATAATCTAACAAAAAAAATATTTGTTTATGGAAACCAAACATAAAAATTACCTCTTGAATTCTCCACGAAACTCATTAATCAAATTCAGCTTTCAAGCCCTTAATGAAAGTCGTAGATCACACAATAACCTTTTAACCGACACTTGAACAACCTCAATCGGACAATTGGACCGAAAATGATATAATATTAGATAGATCGGCAATCGAGACCACAAAATTTCAGAAGCATTTTTTAGAATCAAAACATTAAAATTGTTTTTTGAGTCCTACATGGAAGTTGTGGATCATGAAATTACCTTTGAACAGACACTTGAATCACCTTGATCGGACAAGAAAAACAAAACATAGAAGAATTAAAGCCGAAATGTTCAGTCGTCTAACCCATAATTGTAAAGGATTAAATAACATAAAGTATAAAAGTATGAGGATCATTTGGTAAATAATCCAGCAAAAAAATGATTTGTTTATTGAGAGTGGGACCAACAAATAGTAACATTATCATAAAGTTCCAAAAACGCCCTTAACAATCAACAATAATAACAAAAATACTGAGCATAAAAATACCGAAATACCCCTGACAATTTGTTCTTGGGTGAATGTGGTGCATCTTAAGGCTGGACAAAAGGGTAATTCCATTTTCAACTTTAATATATGTTATTATATATCCCCAAATGTCACATGTCAACCCTTAAACCCCGCATCAACTGATAGTATATTGAACTGCACTGACAGTGTATTGAATAATTTTTCTAATACTATATAGGATTTATGTTGTGAATATATATTCATGTTGATGTCCATAAATATCTGATTAATGAGAATGGTTCATCTTCCTATAGATGTTATGGAATGATTCATCTTCATATAGATGTTATGGAATTGTTTATCTTCTTACATTTATGATGATGTAACTATAAGGCTATAAATAGGCCATTTGTTTTGACAATGAAAGACACAATTTCTCCCTTTCTCTATATTCTCTTGTCTTTGTACTTCACTCATTTCTTCTTGTTCTTCCTTATTTTATAACACGTTATCAGCACGAAAAACTCTAAGTGACCAAGATCAAAGGTTTAATCTTACAAGTTTAAGTGAAGTGACGCTCAAGAAGTTCAAAAGATCGAGGTTGAACGTTTAATCACAAGTCTAAGGTTAGATATTTTGTTTTACAAAGTTTATTTATCATGTATATGATCTCCTTCTTCTACTTTTCTTTATCTCTCTATCATGCATAATCTCCATCTACCTTTCTTTTATCAATAAAATAATGAATGATCAAATTACTACCTTGAATATTAGTGACACTTGAAGTTGTCACATCAAAGATATAGTATCATTTGACACTTGAAGATGTCATATTAAGGATGAACATAATTTATAATTGTTGTCAAAGTTTGACACCCGAAGTTGTCATATCATCCACTTTAAACTCTATACATGTTCATGTCGCATATGTATAAATCTATATATGACTTAATCACTATGTTTTCATTTGTTTCATGTGCTACATGATTGATGAACTTCTTAAATTGCAATCTAATGTTAGTTATATTTTCATGATCATGATACTATCATTAAATCGAACCTTGCAAACTTGGATTTGTGACTCTTGATATTATGGGAAAGAATGACTTGTAATAGTTTTATGAATCTTGGATGTTATCTTGGATTTTAAATGTTAAAAAAAAATAATTTGGTATAAATGTTTCTTTCAATTTAGATGTAATCTAACTTGATAAGTAAACAATATTGTGAAAACGGTTTTTCTTGAATTGATTCCTTCTTGTGGCTAAACAAGATCATGTACTCTTAGATCATGAATTATCTATCTTGGATTTTAAATGTTGACATCCTTTTTAGATGAAAATGGTCCTGAAGACACAATTATGTAAGTGGTCCATGAAGACACAATTAAGAGAAAGAGATAAAAACATCCAATCAATATACAAGGGCAATACTATAAAAATCTTGAATTTTGTCCAATTGGCTTTGCTCCATTCCTTGAAGTGAATGTAGCAACATACAATAACTAAAATTATGAATATGGTCATCGGCATTGCTTTTAGTTGTGGTCATGGTCGTGATTGTAGTAATAAATATCAAGAAGATTATTCTAGTAACGAATCTTTCACAAGAAGTGAAAGGGAATGAAAGGAAAAAGGAAAACAGAAAAAGTTGGACGAAATTACAAGCATATTGAAAATTTATGCAAAGTCATTGGTTCCATACCTGTCGTACACCAAAACATCTTGTTGACCTTTATCATGAATTGCTTAAGAATAACAAAAAGAAAATTGAGACAAATTTTGTTTGATAGCAAAAATGAACTTGGCCTTATTGATATTACTCTTTTGGATGTTTCTGATTTCTTTTGATCGTTTGATTAGTGAAGGAGTTATTATTGATGAGCATGATTATGAAAAATGAATTCCCTATGTCCTATATGTTTTATCTTCCTTATGTTCTATATGTTTTATCTTCCTATATGTTTTATCTTCTTTTGAAGTTATGAAAACTTGATGTTGAAATGTTTCTAAATCTTTATATTGGATATATATTTTCGTTTTATGTTTCAAAATCAATAGATAATTTTCTTGAATTGATTTGTTTTTATTGTCATGTTTTGGCACATGGCAACAACATCAATAATGAAGATATGTCTTGTGGATAGTGCAACAACGCATACCATCCTTAAACAAAAGGAACTTTTCTCCGGTTGATAATGAGAAAATCAAATGTTAGTACTATATCAGGTAGTGCAAATTTGATTGAAGGCTTCGGAAGAGCTAGTATTGTTTTATCCGGAGGAACAAAATTCAATATTAATGATGCATTATACTCTACCAAGTCTAAAAAGGAATTTGTTAAGCTTTAAGGATATCCGCTGAAATGGATACCATATTGAGACTGCAAATGAAGGAAATAAAGAATATCTTTGCATTACAAACATGATTTCGGGTAAGAAATGTATATTGGACAAATTACCCGCTTTATCCTCCGGATTATATTACTCATTCATCAGTAAAATTGAAACATATGCTTTTGTAAATCAGAAGTTTATTGATCGCAATATGTTTATTGTTTGGCATGACTGGTTAGGCCATCACGGTTCAATTATGATGCGAAAAATAATTGAGAATTCATGTGGACATGCAATGAAGAACCTGGAAATTCTTCAATCCAATGATTTCTCATGTGCTACTTGTTCTCAAGGAAAATTGATTATTAGACCATCACCAAGCAAAATAGGGACTGAATCCCTTACATTTTTAGAACGAATACAAGGCGATATTTATGGACCATTACATCCACCATGTGGACAATTCAGATATTTTATGGTTTTAATTGATGCATCAACAAGATTAGAACTGGCAATTGGGCGGGTTCGGGCGGGTTCGGGTTCGGGTACATCGGGTTCAGGTATTTTCGGGTTCGGGTAATTTCAGGTTCGGGTATTTTCGGGTTCGGGTATTTCGGGTTCGGGTATTTTCGGGTTTGGGATCGGATCTGGTTCGGGTTCGGGCCCGGGTCGGGTTCGGGTTCGGGTTCACTTTCGATATTCAGAGTCCGGTCCGAATTTCTGGCTCATCCTGATTCAACGTGCAAGCTTTTTTTTAAAAGAAAAATAATTGTTTATTTTTTATTTTACTATAAGTTTATTGATAATTATAATATAATAAGATAGAGTATATAATATAACATGATAATCAATATATTCCTAAGACCACATTCATCCAAAAAACGATAGTTATTTTGGAACGAAGGAAGCATATATAAAGATTGAGTAATTGTTAAAAAATACTAACGAAAGAACTGTCTCATCGTTAGAAACATTCAGAGACTCCCACATGATGAAAAAAGTAAAAGGTCTCAAGAAGAAAATGATCCTACTTGCTAAAAGCGAAAACTCTTCTTTGGAAAGACAACGCCACCGACAATTATTAAGTTGTGTATTGTGTGCGACATTTTAATTAACTGAATTAAATATAAAATACTCCCTCTGTCCCCTTTTATCTGTCATCCCTAACCGAATTTTACATACCAAGAAAAGAAGTTAGAGTTAGGTAGATTGATAAATTCAATAACTTTTTTATTTGTTTTCCTAAATTACCCCTAATTACATCTCTCATCATTTATTTCTTATATACCACTTCCACCCCACTTTTCCATATACTAGTATTATTTGAGAATTTAATTAACAACATTTTTCAAGAAAAAAAGACAAGTATTAAGTAAGGGTAAATTTGGAATACAAAACATTTTATGTTGGAAGGTGACAGATAAAAAGGGACAAGCATGAGTGACAGATATTAAGGGACAGAGGGAGTACATATAGTTCAACACTAATTTAAACTATTTAATGCTAATTAATACTAAATTGTAGCAAATTAAAACAAATTAAGTATTAAATTAAACAAATCATCAAAATGCAAGCCTTAGATTAAACAAATTAAAAGCTAATGGACCCTTAATTGAACCTATAAAGAACTTGGACTTATTTATTTATATGTAATAGTTTTATTTAATATTAAAAGGAAGAAATGTGATTTTTCTAAACAATAATGAAAAATTTTTATTTTATAAATAATTATTGATTTTTTAATATTATTTTGATCTCGGGTTCGGGTCGGGTTCGGGTTCGGATTCGGGCGGGTTCGGGTTCGGGTTCGGGTTGTCTCGGGTTCGGGTATTTTCGGGTTCGGGCGGGTTTCGGATTCATTTTGCCAGCTCTAAACAAGATGGTCACATGTATGTTTATTATCAACTCGTAACCTGTCGTTTGCGAGATTGCTTGCTCAATTGATTCAATTACGAGCACATTTTCCTGATTTTCCAATCAAGAAAATACGCTTTGATAATGCTGGTGAATTTACTTCTCAAGCTTTCAATGATTATTGCATGTCTATTGGCATTGATGTTAAACATCCTGTAGCACATGTTCATACACAAAATGGTCTGGCAGAATCATTTATCAAACGTCTGTAATTAATTGCAAGACCAATACTTATGAGAACAAAGCTTACCATTTCTTGTTGGGGCCATGCTATTTTGCATGCAGCAGCACTGATTCGCATTAGGCCAACAAGTTATAATACATCCTCCCCTTTGCAAATGTTTTTTGGTCAGGAACCTAATATTTCCCATCTTAGAATTTTTGTTTGTGCGGTATATGTTCCAATTGCTCCACCACAACGCACAAAGATGGGACCTCAAAGGAGGTTGGGAATATATGTTGGGTTTGAAACCCCATATATCATCAAATATCTTGAACCATCAACTGGTAATTTATTTACGGCACAGTTTGCCGATTGTCTGATACGAATCTAGTTGTGTTAGATTCAATTCTACCCTTTGAATAGCCACCAAAGTCGACTTGAAACACCAACTCTCCTAGATGAGTAAAATCGATGATCTTCACCTAAGCAATTCTCTTCGTTCGTCGGTCCTAAGTCTTTAATTAGACCTGCAATTGAACACCTAAGATCACAAGATTCACAAACAATTAAGCAATCACAATCTAATTGTTTGCTAGGACTCTACAAGATTGAAGAACAGTAAGTTTGCTCAAACTAGAACAATGAAGCCAAATAATCGATATGGGCCGGGTGAATAAACCTCTCAATTTTATTGATAACTTGACTTGTATTTACAAGAGGGGGATGGTGCCTTTTTATAGGCATAAAGTCGACATCCTCCCCTAATCCTAAAGCCTTAAGGGCGGCAATACATAAAGGAAAGAACAAGAAAATAGCCTAAGCCTTGTTCTACTAGGAAAAGTAAATAACATTACATAATTAAGCAAAGATTGGACTTAGTCAAACAAGACGCAACCCAATGTCATCTAAACTAATTAAATAGCTAAACTAAGATAGAATTAAGGCCCATATGGCCGAATTACACAATGCAAGCCTTAAGGTTCAACGATTTAAAGTAGGGTGCATAACTTGGAATCGTTGGGAATATTCCTAGGCTTATCGACTTCAATGCTCTCCAATTGATCTTCAATGGACTTCAAAACTTCAAGATGATGTTGAACAAGACTTGTTAAAGCATCTTTGAATTTCTTAGCCCTTGCTCTAGTCATCGGACCTAAATGCATCTTAAAGGATCAAATGGCATCTTAATGGCATCTCCATGGTGAATTGCGATTCCATCCTCTCCTCTAAGCTTGTCCATGTTTCCTTGCACTCCTTGAGCATCCTTTCTATGATCTCCATTGTGTTCTTCAAGACCATGATAAGCCCTTGGCGCATCATTGTCATTTTGACGAATCTGTTTTCCCAACATTAGGGGGAGAAAGTGAGCAGTTGGAAAAGGAAATTATTTGGAATGAATTATTTTTATCTCATCTTGATCCTCATTATCCTCATACAAAAGAATGTGAACTTGAAGTTCAAAAGATAATTCATTTACAAGGTTTAGCTAACCAATTGCCAGACGCCTTTACTGACCCCAAGAAAGTGACTAAGTCACATATACCAGCTGCTAATGCTCCGATCAACTTGATATCCCAGTCGGACAAGTTTCTATAGCAAATAAGTCTAAACCACAACTGAAGCGTGGTAGACCTGTTGGTTCCAAAGATAAAAATCCTCGAAAATGAAAAGTGCTAAATATCAAGATGGTCAACTTGAGGATAAGGTTGCTCTAGAAGAGCTCACTCCTGAAGAGATCACTCCAGAAGAGTCCACTCTTGTAGAGATTACTCCAGAAGAGTCCATAGACATAATTAATAATTTAGTTCCGGAAGAACATCATGTACCTGATAATTGTGAAAATGAAGAGATCTCAAATAATTATGTCTTGAATGGAATTCGATGGAACCGAAATGAAGTCAACATTGACGATACTTTTTCATATCATATAGTGCGTGATGTTATAGATGACAATGAGGATCAAGAACCAAAGTCAATAAAAGAATGCATGCAAAGAAATGATTGGCCAAAATGGAAAGATGCAATTGAGGGAGAATTAAATTCTCTTCGAAAACGAAAAGTTTTTAGACTTGTAGTCTGTACACCTGAAGATGTACAGCCGGTTAGATACAAATGGGTTTTTGTGAGAAAACGAAATGAATGGGGTGAAATAGTGAGATATAAGGCATGACTTGTTGCCCAAGGATTCTCATAACTACTTGGCATTGATTATGAGGAAACATACTCACCCGTGGTGGATGCAACAACTTTTCGTTATTTAATTAGTTTGGCAGTCCGTGAAGGACTTGATTTGCATCTAATGGATGTTGTTACAGCCTATCTATATGGTTCACTTGATACTGACATTTATATGAAACTCCCTGAAGGATTTAATTTGCCTGAAGCAAATAAGTCAGATTCTCGAGAAAAATACTCAATCAAGTTGAATAAATCCCTATATGGATTAAAACAATCTGGGCGTATGTGGTATAATCGCCTTAGTGAATATTTGTTGAAGGAAGGATACAATAATGATTTTATTTGTCCGTGTATCTTTATGAAAAGATTTGGAAATGAGTATGTTATAATGGCTGTTTATGTTGATGACATAAATATCATTGAAACTCCTGAAGAGCTTTCAAAAGTTGTCCAGTGTCTAAAGAAAGAATTTGAAATGAACGATATTGGAAGAACAAAATTTTATCTTGGGTTGCAAATTGAGCATTTAAAGAATGGAATTTTTGTGCACCAAGGTACTTATCTAACAAAAGTGCTCAAACGATTCTATATGGATAAATCGCATCCTTTAAGTTCTCTGATGGTTGTGAGATCTTTAGATGTAAAGAAAGATCCTTTTAGACCTAAAGAAAGTGAAGAAGAACTACTTGGTCCTAAAGTACCATATCTTAGTACCATAGGAGCACTCATTCATCCTCGACCTGACATAACATTTGCTGTTAATTTATCAGCCAGATATAGTTCTTCTCCTACATGAAGGCATTGGAATGGAGTTAAGCATATACTCCGGTACCTTAAAGCTACAATGGATATGGGCTTGTTTTATTCGAATGTACCCAAGAAAGATTTGATTGGCTATGCAGATGCTGGATATCTGTCTGACCCTCATAATGACCGTTCTCAAACTGGCTATTTGTTTACATGTGGTGGTAGTGCCATTTCATGGCGTTCAATGAAGCAAACTATAACAGCCACATCATCTAATCATGCAAAAATTTTAGCAATACATGAAGCAAGCCGAGAATGTGTTTGGTTGAGGTCTGTGGTGAAACACATGAATGAGACATATGGCTTGTCTTCTCGAAAAATGATCCTGACGATCATATATGAAGATAATATTGCTTGTATTGCTCAATTGAAAGATGGGTACATCAAAGGAGATAGGACAAAACATATATCATCAAAATTCTTCTTCACACATGATCTTCAGAAGAATGGAGATAGTTAAATAATCTGGCAGATTTATTCACTAAGACACTTCCTACTACAATATTTGAGAAGCTTGTCCATCATATTGGAGCCCGTAGACTCAAAGATATTGAATGATGTTATCATGAGGGGGAGTTAAATATGCGTTTCCCTTGACCATGGTTTTCTTCCCATTGGGTTTTCCTGGTAAGGTTTTTAATGATACAGCATTTGAATGTGTATTACGAGATCATATGTACTCTTTTTCCTTCACTTGGTTTTTGCCCCACAGGGTTTTTCCTAGTAAGGTTTTAACGAGGTATATACTCCAACACTCCAACAATGGACATCCAAGGGGGAGTGTTATGAATATATATTCATGTGGATGTCCATAAATATGTTATTAATGAGAATGGTTCATCTTCCTATAGATGTTATGGAATGGTTCATCTTCCTATAGATGTTATGGAATTGTTTATCTTCTTACATTTATGATGATGTAACTATAAGCCTATAAATAGGCCATTTGTTTTGAGAATGAAAGACACAATTTCTCCCTTTCTCTATATTCTCTCGTCTTTGTACTTCACTCCTTTGTTCTTGTTCTTCCTTTTTTTATAACAATTTATATATTTATCTATACTAATAACCATCAACAAGAGAATAAAGCTTACTAGGATCATGTTGACAAGCCTCCCAAGCATCTCCAAAGTCTTCATCATGCTTATACATATCTCTAATAGATTCAAATCCAACCAATTGCACTTGTAATGTGGTGAGAAGTGAAAACTTCCTACTAAGTGTATCGACTACAACATTTTGAGACCCGACCTTGTGCTTGATAGAGAAGCTAAAAATTGCAAGAATTCAACCCACTTAGCATGCCTCCTATTCAATTTATGTTGCTGATTAATGAATTTCAGGACCTCATGATCCGAAAACAACAAAAATGGTTATGGCAGCAAGTATTGTGACCAATAATCAAGATCTTGAACCAAAGCATAGAACTCCTTATCATAAGTATAGTAATTTTTCTTGCATTCATTCAATTTCTCACTAAAGAATCCAATGAGGTGTCTTCCTTGGCTCAAAACAGCCCTATGCCCACATCTGAGGCATCACACTCTACTTCAAATGGTGAATTGAAATCGGGCAGTTTCAATATAGGTACTTCGGTCACCCTCTTTTTCAACTCTTCAAAGCTAGCTTGTGCCTCCTTGGTCCAACAAAACTTCTTACTTTTGAGACATTCGGTAGTAGGAGAAATAATGATGCTAAAATTTTTGATGAACCTCCTACAAAATGATGCCAAACCATGAAGACTCTTTACCTCTTGAATGGACTTAAGAGTAGGCCAATTCAAGATTGCCTCAACCTTACTGCTATCCATTTTCACACCATCACCCGAAACCACATAACCCAAAAACATAACTTCATTAGTGAAGAAATGACACTTCACATTAGCATACAACTTCTCATTTCTCAACAAATCAAAGACTTTAGATAAATGCACCACATTAGATTCTTCATAAGGGCTATAAATCAAAATATCATCAAAGTATACAACTGCACATTCACCCACACATGGCTTAAGAACATGACTCATAAATCTCATGAAAGTACAAGGTACATTAGACAATCTAAATTCATACAAGCCATCTCTAGTCTTAAAAGCAATTTTCCATTCATCACCAGGTTTCATTCTAATTTGATGATAACCACTTCTAAGATCAATTTTAGAAAATGCCTTTGCCCCATGTAGTTGATCAAATAAGTCATCCAAGCGAGGAATAGGGAATCGGTAATCAATGGTGATTTTGTTGATGGCTTGGCTATCTACACACATCCTCCATAAGCCATCCTTTTTTGGCACCAAAAGGGCTGGAATTGCACAAGGACTCAAATTCTCCCAAATCAACCCTTTTTTGTAACAATTCCTCCACTTGCCTTTGCAACTCATCGTACTCCTTAGGGCTCATTCTATATGCTGATTTATTAGGAAAAATAGATTCGAGTATAAGGTCTATTGATATGAATCTAGTTACCTTCGGTTCAAATCCACCTTTGAGACCCGCCAAAGATCAACTTGAATCACCAAACTTCTAGACTTGTAGAAATCGACAATCTATCCCAAAGATCTCTTCTTCGTTCGTCGGCCTTAGACCCTCAATTAGACCTACAATTGAACACCTAAGATCACAAGATTCACAAACAATTAAGCAATCATAACCTAATTGTTTGCAAGGACTCTACAAGATTGAAGAACCCTAAAGTATGCTCAAACTAGAACAATGAAGCTAAGATAATCATTGGGTGAATAAACCTCAACTTTATTAATCAACTTAACTTAACTTTACAAGAGATATTGGTGGCCTTATATAGTGATAGGGTCAACCAAAATCCTAAAATAAATCCCTAATTTTCGTCCAAACATAAGGGCTAGGGAAAAACTAGTCCAAGTCCAACTAGGAAAAGGAAATAAAAACATAATTAAACAAGGATTGGACTTAGTCAAACAAGGCCCAACCCAAATAACATCCAAACTTAAAAATAAGCTAATCTAAGATAGAATTAAGCCCAAACAAAGCAAACTAAAGCTAATGGGCTCATGCCATGATGTTAATCCGGCCATTTAGAATCAATAGCAAGCAAAGTGATGAACTTGTAATTGATTGGTAATTTCTTGCTCAAATCATTATCAAAGCTCTTCAATTTAACTTCAATAGTCTTCATGTCATCAAGATTAGTTCGAACAAGGCCCATTAGTGCATCCTTGAATCTCTTAGCTCTTGCTCTTGTCATCGGACTAATAGGCATCTTCAATGGATCGAATGGCATATTCTTGATGCTTGGAACATGATTATCGATATCTCCATGGTCTCCATGCATCTTCATGCTTCCTTGCAGCCCTTGCACATCCTTTCCTTGCTCTCCATAGCCATCATGATAAGTCCTTGGTGCATCATTCCTGATGCGCCTAAGGCTTATCATGGAAGGAATTATGCGCCAAGGACTTATTATAGACTTGAAGACAAGCATGGAGAGCATGGAAAGGATGATCAAGGGCTGCAAGGAAGCATGGACAAGCTTAAAGGAGAGGATGGAATCGTAATTCAGCAAGAAGATGCCATTAAGATGCCATTTGATCCTTTGAAGATGCCATTAGGTCCGATGACAAGAGCAAGAGCTAAAAGATTCAAGGATGCACTCATGGGCCTTGTTCGAACTCATCTTGAAGACTGGAAGACCATTGAAGTTCAATTGAAGAGCTTTGGTGATGATTTGGGCAAGAAATTACAAATCAATTACAAGTTCATCACATTGCTTGCTATTGATTCTAGATGGCCGGATTGACATCATGGCATGAGCCCATTATCATTAGTTATCTTTGTTTGGGCTTAATTCTATCTTAGATTAGCTTATTTTTAAGTTTGAACCTTATTTGGATTGGGCCTTGGTTGACTAAGTCCAATCCTTGTTTAATTATGACTTTATTTCCTTTTCCTAGTTGGGCAAGGACTAGTTTTACCCTAGCCCTTATATTTGGACGAAAATTAGGATTTATTTTAGGATTTTGGTTGACCCTATCACTATATAAGGCCACCAATATCTCTTGTAAACATAAGTTGAGTTGATTAATAAAGTTGAGGATTGTTTTTCCCAAATTGATTATCTTAGCTTCATTGTTCTAGTTTGAGCAAACTTAGGGTTCTTCATCTTGTAGAGTCCTAGCAAGCAATTAGGTTGAGATAACTTAGTTGTTTGTGAATCTTGTGATCTTGAGAATTCAATTGCAGGTCTAATTGAGTACTTAAGGCCGACGAAAGAAGAGAGATAGCTTTGTGAAGATCATCGACATACAAGTCTAGGAGTTGAAGAAGTTCAAGTCGACTTTGGTGGATATTCAAAGGTTGGATTTGAATCTAATACAACTAGATTCGTATCAATTCCCTCCATGATAAGCCTTGGGCGCATCATCTATTTGATGCTAAATATCTATCAATGCTAAATATCTATCAATGGTGTCAATGAAAAACAAAATAAATCCCCACAAAATCTAACTAGGTAGCTAGGGTAAGTAGGGGTCGAATCCACAGAGAAGCATGAAACGAATATTGAAAAGAAAACACTTGGAAACACTTAAGAAAATTGGGGATTAGAAATTAAAAAGTAATTAAATAAAAGCAAAGCGAAACTAAATTAAGCTAAACTAAGATACTAACTAAGAAAACAATTAACTAAAAAGCATACTTTCTTTCCAATGGTAGAAATTAATCAATAGGAGATATGGATCAATGGTATGAAAGATAAATTTAGTACAACCAAATTATTGAATTAGGCAAGAATCAATTTTACGCCACTCTATAAATAGAGGTAAAATATCAAACAAGATTCATTCAATAACCTCTTAAGAATAATTGATTTAGGTTCCCTTAACATGATAAATAGTTAATCTCACTCCGTTAGGCCTAAAGATTAAGCCTATTATTCAAGAATCCATACTATTACGCCTTAGAATCATGAATAAAGCTAATCGGTCATCAGCAAATCACAAGATAATCCCTGCAATTTCTTACTAAGTAGTTAGGGCAAGTAGGGGTCGAATCCCTCAGAGAAGGGTGAAGCAGATATCAAAGATAAAACATTTCTAAGAATCACTCAAAAACACTTAAAAGAAAGAGGATTAAAAATACCAATAATAAAGAAAAGCAGTTAAACTAAAAATAAAGCAAACTAAATTAAATCTAATATATGGCAAATTCTTAAGAAACAATAATAAGAAAGCATACTTCTTCTCCAATGGTAGAAATCAATCAATTAAGGTATGATTCATCGACACAAAACATATTTATTTGATTAACATCATCAAAATAATTCTAGATCTAATTTCACCTCAATAATCATGTGCTGTCATGTTCATTAAGGATTACCAAGAATAAAAAATCAATCTTTCACTATTAAGACAAATACTATTGAATAATTGGTCTAGGGAAAACCCTAACATGCTAAATAGATTTACCCATATGACAACG
The DNA here is from genome assembly GCA_001974805.1 of Corchorus capsularis. Taxonomy (NCBI): domain Eukaryota; kingdom Viridiplantae; phylum Streptophyta; class Magnoliopsida; order Malvales; family Malvaceae; genus Corchorus; species Corchorus capsularis. The sequence continues at coordinate 49,458 of AWWV01009170.1, forward strand.
ATAAATCCTATTATTCTCTACTCATCTTTACCATCACGGCTTAAGATTCATAAAGAATAAAGCATTAAGCATATCAATTAATTCTCACATGCATAAAAATATAACCAAACTCATTATATCTAGCATATCACAGTTTAGTTCTAATAAGGTTTGACAATCCCATTAAGCCATATTACAGAACTTAATTTACTACAATTAATCAACCTAGTTTCTAGTCATCTCACCAGAACTGATTTAGCAATAACCAACACAATTATCAACATTAGTCGCGATCTAACCAATTCAAATCATGCAAGTATAAGAATAAGAACAAAGATTTAAAAACATATTCGATAGATAAATCAAATTATGAAAAACAAAAGTCTCCCCATAAATTATTAATTGAAATCACCAAAGGAAAAGAAGTATAAAGAATTTAGCTACTCATGGATTTGGAGGAATCCATAAGAAACTTAGAAAAACTTACAAACATAATGTGGTCTCTTCCCTTGGGCAGCACCTAGGGTTGTCGACAACCTCTCTAAAGAGAGGTGTCGACCCCCTCCTCTACTACTACAGAAAACTAAAAACTAGAACTAAAGAAAATAATAGTTGAAGAGAAAAAGATGTAAAATTGTATCTAGGGTTAACATAAGGTGGGTATTTATAGTGGACTAATTAGACTCCATATAGACTTAGGATTTAACCTCAATAGCTTCCTAGGTCGGTTTGGACTCTAACTTGGTCTCCAAGTTGGATTAAAGGTCTTCCTTAGAGTAAAAATCGGACTTGACAAAATTCTAGAATCACACAGAAACTTCAAGGGCGTTTTTGGCATCAAAGATGGCAGAAATGGGCTTCGGGCTTTAAAGCAAAGTTGTAGATCTCGGAGTCCTCTTTCAAACACATATTCACACACATCATTTGGAGGTTTGAGTCAAAAGTTAAGACATTTTTACCGAGACTGCGCAGAATCCTAATCCAACAAGGACTAGGGTTGCGGGAATTGGATATTGGCAAGGGCTTTGGTGCATAGATTGGGTAGAACCGACTCCAATGTGGGCCCAGCTGGGTTGGTTATGCTCCAATATAAAATACTCATAAGCCCATGTCTTTATGGTCTCTCCATAGCATATCTTCATTCCTTCGCGATTTAAACTCAATCCTTAGTCAATCAAATATCAGGTCCAGCTTGATACCAGTTTGTTCATTTCTTGAGTTAATATAGAGATTCGTTACTATCATTTTATTACCCAGTTTATTGCTTGCGTTCATATAAAGGTTTATTTTTCATATCTTTTTATTACCTAGTTTATTCATTGCTTTAGTTCAAAGGCAATGCGTTCTTGCCATAGATTGTAGTAATTACAATACAAATTACAAGAAAATCAGTTTCTTTTTTATTGTCAAGATCAATGCTTTTGTTCCCTACCCCCCCTGAAATTTAAGGCGTTTTTATGTTTTTGCGCTTGCATAGTCTTTGGATGGCAATTGAAGTTAAATCATGATACAATTTAAACATTTTTATTCCCACTTTGATTTTATGGATACTTCGAGCATTTTCTTCACTTTTGGATACTTCAAACACTTGGATCTCTCTTATCGAATACAATCTGATAATTATGATTTTACTTTTATCACGATTTTATCACTTTGTCAGTCTTAGGTCCGATTTTATCACTTTGTTAGTCTTAGGTCCTAAGATCCTACAAACAGAGGTTTGATTAAAATGGTTAAATGGGGTAATCAGATGGAGGTTCCTATCTTGGTTCCCGTTGGTTTTTGTTGTCCAGCTTTGTTCCTTAATTGTTTTTCCTGGCTCTGAAGCTCAGGACATTGAACTTGAAATTGTAAGATTAAGGTAGAGGTTGTTGACTTATAATTCTATAAAAACTGGAAGGGAGGTTAACAATCTTATTCAATTTCTTGTATTGCTTTGCATCCCTCCTTCCTCTCATGTCAGGTATTCTAGCACGTTTTTCTTGAAAATGATAGTTATTTTGATGTTTAGAAGATAACTTGCAAGCAAAATCTCTTGCAACTTTGGACCTTGAAATTTATTGATGTAATTTCGAATCTTTGTTCGTAGTGGGGGCGATTTCTTGAAGTTCTTAAATCTCGAAGTTAAATCAAGTAGTAATGGTGAATTAAAAGTGGGTTGTCAATAGTCCAGAGAATTATCACAGCATGCATTGGCAATTTAGAATCTTTCTTTGCAGTGGCCCCATTTCTTGAGGTTGTCAGATCTGAAACTCAAATCAAGTGGCTGATTAAAAGTTAGTTGTTAATATTAATAGTGCAGAGAATTCATGCAACATACATTTTGTTTCTTTTTTGGTCAGGATGTCTCACTTGGAGAATCTGAAACTCAAGAGGCCTACAGCGGCAGACACAATTACCACCTTAGGGGCCATCTAATGGCAGAAAGATGGAGAATCAAGATACTACATGACCTGCTTTCCATGCTCAGCTCAGTAGTCCCCAAGATCAACAAGGTGACCTTGGTTTTCTTTCATTTGCCAAGTTTCAGTTTAGCAAAATTATAGTAGAATATAATTGAGGCATTTCATTTCGTAGTTTTTCATTTTTTAGTAAGAAAACAAGTAGGCTTAACTTAATTTACTTGGTAATTAGTAAGAAAAGAGTCCTAAAATAGAATCTGAACATTAGTAGATGGACAAAACATCTATTCTTGTAGATACGATAGATTACATGAAAGAGCTTCTAGAAAGGATCAAAACGATTCAGGAAGTAGAAACAGAAACAATGAAAATCAAGTTTGCTTAATGAATAACCTGGAGGAGCTAAGGCCAAATGAAGCATTGGTGAGACATTCCCTTAAGACTACTAGCCCAAATGATAAGGTAAATACCTTCTGGTGCTTGCTTGACAAAGAAGAATCTTTCATTTCTTAATATGTCACCATTCTTAACAAGGTAATAAACTTTCTCAAGCAACCTGTCAAGACGGCGTCCTATAATGATGGGTAAAACAAAGTGAAAAGAAATATTAACGGCGTCCTATACTGATGGGGTAAAACCAAGAGAAGAAATATTAACCTTTTGAACAAATAATGGTCGTCCTATTTTGTAGAGTCAAAGTAAAATAAAAAAAGAAAAGAAATAGTCATTTTAAAGTGAAAAAGAAGGTAATACTTGAAAATCAGGAATGAATGGATAGGAAGGTTCAATCCTATTTTATTGGTAATAAAAAAACGAAATGTTTCTTTTTTTTGCTATATACTCCCTCTGTTCCTTTTTAATTGTCCCAACCTCTTGTTGCTTTTTAATTGTCCCTCTCTATTAAAATGACATATTTGCCCTGCTTTGAAATCACAAAACTCATTAAATATGATAGTTGGCAATAGTAAACTATACCAATTAAATGTAGGGTATTATTGTAAAATAAAGTAAATTTTGTATAAAATTTAACAAAATAACTACTTTTCTTAAACAAATAAAGTAGTTAAAAGGGATAATTAAAAAGGAACAGAGGAATATATATATATATACACACGAGTGCTCTTAATAAATTTAAGAAAAAAATAATAAGCAATCCCACATTACCTTTTTTGATAAAAAAAAAAAAAGAAAAACTCTTAAATGGCTTTTCCCAAATTTCCCAAAACCCACGTGCGATAAATCTTTTCCTAAAGAGCCATTATTAGCCTACCAGCAACAATAATAATTAGTATCACCTATGCAATTTGGTTTTCCTTTTTAGGAAAAGTAATTAACAATAAAGTGCAAAAAAAAAAAAGCCATGGATGGTGATACTAGCTTCATAAGCCGTAATTGGATTAACCATCATTTGCGTGTTGTTTCTGTTGAAGGTCTGAAAGCACCCGCACGATCTCCGCAAGGGATCAGCCGTTCGCCAGCTGGATTGGATATTAACGATTGGTACTTTTGTTTCTTTTTCTCTCTTCTTTTTTTATTTTTATTTACTCACAATAGGTATCTTTTACTGACAACATGTATATGGGTTGTCATTTCAACCGTTATAATATATTTTTCAAACTTTATACAAAAGTATGTAATTGCCCTGATATTTGCCACAATCGTGGGGATAAGTTTTATTTACACAAGCTTCATCCGCGTAATTGTGATGGGTATTATTTAACTACTTATTTCTTAAAAGAAAATACTAATTACTTGTTATTTTTTGGCAACGAATTACTTTTTATCTTTATCCACTAATTTTATCTCTAAACATAGCTTTATCTTATCTTATATATTAATCCTAGTATATATGTAACACATATCCTTTTTACTAGCTTAAATATAAATTTACCAGCACATAATGAATACAATCATTTTATTTAAGTTTTCAAAGGGTATCAGAGCAGTAGTTAAGAAACACTTCGAAAAATCTATGAAATAGTTTCAAGCAGATTTACCGAAATAATTTTGTGCCCACCTCCTCCATTACCTTTATGTTACCTACCTGCCCATTATATTTTTACCGCCTACTTTATTGTTATTTCAACCTAGCACTTTGTCTGAAAGGGCATTTTAGGAAAGTGACAAACTAATCATTTGTCTGAAAGGGCATTTTAGGAAAACTAGAAGTTAAATGCAGGGAATCGAACTAACACTTTACTTTTTATTTTCATTCTCTTTTTAATTTTTTTTTGAATTTCTTGAATTTCTTTATACTTACTTCCTTGATTAGTCCAATTAGACTTATCCGCTAATTACAGATTTACCACCTAGTTCCAATTTCAGTGGATCCGCCTAGAATGATGCAAATGATGCATGAATCATTAATTTATTATGAGAGCAGAACGTTTAACCGGGACCACTCCATAAACCTACTGATCCGGTCTCCGGGGCGGTTATAAAGCGGTTCCGACCTAGGAAATCCCATTCAGGGTATTCCATTTTCTGAATAAGCGTTTAGTTGCATTATTATTAAACTCAGATGACATTTGATAATATGTTGAACGATTAACCATTAAGTGAAGGACCGTTTAATCGGGGCCATTTCATAAACCCACTGATCCAGTCTCCGGGGCGGTTTATGTAGCAATATTCCATTTACGGAATAAACAGTCATTTTACAGAGTGATTAAATACTGATAATCGTGATGCATGCTTGCAAATGATTTTTTCTAATTAATTATTAAAATTAGTTGTTAAATACTAACTAAAGATAAATATTGAGAATATCACAGTAATCAACTATCTTAAGATAAATTAAGTAATTTAAAATTTAGGAAATTCCCCAATTAAATTGAACTAATCTAAGTATGATTATTCAAAATTATTATTAAATTAGATCCAAGGGCTATCAGGGGCTAAAATGAACCAACATGTTACATGACCATGAATTTAGCAATTTATCCAAGATTTTATTTAAATCAAAAGTGGGTCAGAGGTTATAAACAGAAATCATGTTAACAATCATAAATAAAATAGAAAAAGATAAATCATAAAATCAAAAAAATTAAAATAGATGTAAATAATTGAAAAGAAAACCAAACCGATCTTTTTTTTTTTTTTGCATTATGTCCCCTACCCCCCCCCCCCCAAATAGTCTTCCTCCTTTCAATGCTTTCTCTTTGTCCAAAAAATCACTAGCGCTGCAACTATCCACCTCCTCCATCGACACCGAAACAAGCCAGATCGTGAGTACCCAAGTTTGAAAACCAACTACAGAAAGTCACAACAACGAAAGTCTCTAAAAAATGCCCTAAAAAGGAGTTCTCATTATACTGGAAAGCGGAATATAGAAAAGAAAGGAAGTCCTTAACAACTCAAGACTCACAGGAATCTAAAGAGGTATTCACTTTGCTCTAGTTTCAAATTTTTTGTGTGTTTTTCTGACAATATCCCTTATGAACCTTAAAATTTGATAGCTAAAACCCTAGAAAACGAAAACTGAAATTTCAAATGTAGCGCCTCTTCCCCCTTTCTCTGTCTAAAATGCAGCATTATAAAGCTCCCATGGTTTTAATTTAAACAGTGGATCATTTCTCTATCCTACAGTTTTGCAGTTTTCAATTTATGCACATTTCCTTTAATTTTCGTTTTTAATCTGTGTTTGTATCCTTACAAACTTGTGGGGAACCAATGGTGAAAAGCAAAATTTCCCCATGGTAAGCTTCTCTCTCACATTTTGTTTTTGCCTTAACACGTTAATTTTTCACGGGTTCCCTTTCTGTTTTGTATTTTTCTAGAACCGTGCTTGACTGTCTACATGCTGTTTATTGTTTAATTTGTGCTCTTTGATTTTGGTTTCAGGGAAGACTTGGATGGAGGCTTCCATGATGCTATTTGTAGTTTAAACATTGCCCTTTTATTTTTCAATGTAATATAAAGGAAATATAAATTATTTGAATTTTATTGTCTTTCCTAAAATGTAAAAGGTTTCATGATTCTATGTATGCAATTAAGGAAGATACCATGCAACCGATTGATATCTTCAATTTTCAACATATTTTCTTGCCATTTCACTCAAATCACATATGTAAAACAACACTAAGGCTATGCAAAAAAAAAAAAAAACAGTATTTGTAATGCTATTAAAATATTTGTGGTGTTGAAAATTAATTTTTGAGAATAGAGAAGTAAAGGAAGTGAGGGCCAATTAAATTATAAAGAAGATTTAATCTGTGTCGTTCCATCTGTGACATTTCCACATATGCTATATTCTAACTTGTGAGACCCGACAACGACTTTTCTTTCGATGTGAATTCTACTAGTGACTTCTTATTACGCTGGAGTCCCAATCTCATATATCGCGTACGACACGAGTAATGTTGCAAGTAAATAATGAGTGTTCAAGCTTGACGATCTGACTTAGAAGGTTCATGTTAAAGGAGGAGCTAACATTGATGAAAATGATTGTTAAGTTTTGATAATAAAGGGATTTCTAGAAGTATTCATCGCGAAGTTGCTGGGTTTGTCCTAGTAGAACTTCTAGGCATTGTTCCGAATCAAATTTTGCAAAATGAAGTGACACTTGAAGAATAAAACTGAGCAAAAAGTTTCAAAAGAAAAAGAAATGGTTGAGCAAGATGCTACTAAGCCAGTACTTCTATTGAGGTGCTTTCGTGTTAGTAACAACAAGTGGAGATGGAAGTTTGTCATTGGGGGATTAATTAAAAGTAATTACGCTAGTAAGTGAGGATAAACAAGTTTCGGTTGTGGAGGTAATCAAATGTCCATTTTATTAAAGGTGCGAGTCTATCCCATGATGGACTTGAGGTCAGAGAATCATATGTTACTGTCCAATTGGGTGACTTGAAGGAAGTGACTTTTAAGAATGATATATATATTTTGAATTATGAGATGAGTTGGCCGGTTGAGTTAAAGTTTCTCATTAAATTCGAATAAGATCATCGTCATCGACATTCTTGTTATACGAGTATACATTTTGGAAGTACATAAATCTCCAAAGTGTTCTCTAAACTCTGTAGAACATTAGGTTAACTACAAAATCACAAAAGTATTAAGATATAATCAACGTCAGTTGTTTTTCACTTGCACGTGATGCATTTTGGTTGAATTACGAAGGACGAAAATCTAGTTGAGAGCTGGAATGGTTGGAAACTATCATGAAGAATTGAAGTTTGTTTTGAGTTGTAGCTAACAAACTAGTGTTGGTTCAGTTTTGATATATAGGAATAAGAAGATTGTAAAGATAAAGTTTATATAGAAAAGTTTAAAGGACGATCCATAACGGAGTTGTGCCAACACTTGGAGAATATTCGAAGTTCACAATTTAAACGAACCTTGGCTAAGCAAAGAAATGATTTTGGGAATTAGTTGAATTGTACTATCGCAAAGTCTAACAGATATATTGATTATTATTGTTTAGTTAACTCATTTGGCTACCGAGGAGTACTTGTCGAATGAAACTAATGCCTAATGGTTCATTTGAGCTTCCAAGGAATTCATATATCGATAACTGTTGGGAAATTGTACATACGACCACTAAAGTTCGTATGTATCTTACTGTGGCAAATCAGTAATTTATGGGAGAAGGACCAATATCAATCATTTAGCGATTGCTCTTCATACCCGTAGATTGAAGGGGCATGAGAAAACATCTGCCCCTGATCTATAGCAAGTTACACCCCTGTTTGCTAATAAGATCAAAAAGTAATACTAATTTGAGGACAAATGATGGATGTATAACAATTATAAGGGTCACAAGTATCTGAATTGAAAGTTACGAGTATGATTGAAGTTGTGGTTAAGTCGAAGCATGTTGGGTACTACCACCAAATAAGGTTTGCATGCGGTAGATGCATTACATCGAAAGTCATCCACCGCTAGAGCTAGGATAACTTCCTTGTAATGCGCTAAATTGCTCCCAGCACCCACTGGTTAGTAATATAGAAGGAGTTTGTGTCCAAGCGTGAATTCGGACTTGTATTAAAGTTCGGGAATTTGATGGGAAGCTTTGAAATAAGATTTGAAGTATCAATGATTTGCAAGCAAATGGAATTACTCATGGTATTGAATAAAGCGATTGGTAGCTTGGTGTGAAACGAGACAACACAAGACATTTTGCGACAATCTAGAATGCCAACAAGTGAAGACGACGTACTAGAAGTTCAAACAACTATAATCGATCTTGATAAATAAAGAGAGAGAGAGAGGGAGAGAGGAGAGATAGAGAGAGAGGGAGGGAGAGAGAGAGAGAGAGGAGGGAGGGAGGGAGAGAGAAGAGTTAGTTAATTGGTTGGCGAAAGTAGTGAAACCCTGGATGTGTCATGACCAAAGCGTTAGATTAAGATTTACGAATCACATCTCGACTCTAAACTAAGGTTATTATAATAGAAGGAAGTTAATGAAAAGACAATTAATTAGCTAATTACACTATTGTGTTACTAAGGGTCCATGAAGTACTAGGTTGATTTGATTTGAGGACTTATTAATTAGATATATAGGAAACAATTAGAGTTTGATGAATTTAATTGATCAAATGGGGGTATTAGCGGACTTGACGAACATTAAGCGATTTTCATGGATCTAATCAATTTAATTTTTGAGGAATCAATTATTTTAAATTGAAATATGGGATGAACTAAGTTGAATAGTGAAGGAGTTTTAATTGGAAGTGAGAAGAAATTGCGTGTTATCTAATTGAGCAACAATAATATTGAGATTGGAATTATTTGGAGATTTTGGTTATGTGTGGTAAGAATAAATTGAACTGGTTAATAGCAAGGCTTCTGTATAAGGATAGTTTAAGTATTGATTATTTAAATGGTATTTAAGAGTTAAGGAAAATAGTGTTTGATTTGTTTTTGGTAAGATAAGTATGTTTGTATACAAATTTCGCGGACGAAATTTTCTGTAAGAATGGTAGGATTGTAATGCCATTAAAATATTTGTGGTGTTGAAAATTAATTTTTGAGAAGTGGAGAAGTAAAGGAAGTGAGGGCCAATTAAATTATAAAGAAGACTTTTGGAATTATATTAAAATGGGGACTTAAGAATTTAAAATGGAGAAGAGAGGATCAATTTGGAAGGATTTTGAAGGTACAAGGAGTTAAGCACCAATTTACCAATGAAGTTTAATTAAAAGGCTTCATCTTCTTTTCCATTCTCCTCCCACGTCATTATGCTCATATTTTTCCTTTGCTTGGCCGAATATAACTCCCCAAGCTACTTCATCAATTAAAGAAAAAAAAATCAACATGCAATCTTGGAAAATTGAATCACCTATCTAGAGCTCTCTAGGTTTCACTTTTATTTTGAATTTCATAAACAATTTATGTGGGTTTGAAGTATTAAGGTAAGAATGATTTCTTTGAAGCAACTTTGGAAATTTGTGTTATTTTGAATGGAATTTTAATCTTGTTATGTTTTGGGAGGTTTTTGGAAGCAATTAACATGGTGAAATCTGTTGGAATAGGAGTTGAAAGGAAGAAGCTTGGAACTAAATTCATGGGTAAGTGTGTTGATTTAAATTTGAATGGAATTGATGAGTGTGGTGTTATTTGATGCTTTAGTTTTGATTTTTGGGCTTGTAAAGTGTTGATATTAAACTTGGAGTGAAATTAGGATGGAAAATTTGTCAAGAAAATAAGTTAAATGATATTTGTTTGGGCTGCCGGAATCTGGAAATTCCAGATTCCGGTGATTTTCCCGCTTACCCGAAGAAGAAGGGGGAAAAAAAAGAAAGAAGAAGAAAAGAGTCACTTGGAGCCGCTGGCCCAACTGCCCAGCGCCTGGGCCAGCGCTTGGGGCAGCCAAGTGCACGGCCCAAGCCGCTGGCCTGGGGCGGGCTGGAGGCCCAACAACAATGAAAAAAAAAAGAGAAGAAGAAGAATAGGAAGAATGATGGAGGCCCAAGCCCAAAATTTAAATATAAAAAAAATGGGGAATAAAGGAAATTATTAAGAAATTTTGGAATAAAGAATCGGGTCAAATAAATTGATAAGTGCAATTGCAATTTTACCCATCGACGGGTAAAATTACTAAATCTTCTTTAGTATGCTAAATTACGAAACTACCCACTGATGGGAAATTTAATGAATTCAACGACATTGGTTGCGTTAATAAATCTAAACGATTATCGTATAACTCCGTCATATTCGTAGGAGCATAAATTCCCGTTTTACCCTTGGAGTGGGTAAATTACCATATTACCCCTAATTAGTAAAAGTGTACTAATCTATTCCGTTGAGCTATCATTTCAAGTCCGATCGTCTGGGGTCAACAACTATGACACGTAAGCCATGTCACCGTACCTTGAGAGATTAAAATTACTGAAATACCCTCGATAGACAAATTTACTATTTTACCCCTAAGGGTGGAAATGAGAGAATTCGATTTGTGTCACCACGTCAGTTCTTTGTTTTAAATTAGAGTTTGTCTAGAATTTTAAAATCGCTATTTGTTCTTATGATGTCATACTTCTAAATGATTAGGATTCAATCAAAAAGGGGCAGAAATACGCCAATACATCTGCAAGGAAATTAACGGGATATACGAACCTCCCGAACAGTGAGTGCTTAGTAGCTATCTTCATTTCATTAAGAAAAATGCTTTGAAAAATGCTCCCATGTTTTATAAATATGGTTTTCAAGAGCATGTTTTCTATAAAAGGGTTTTCGTAATTGTTTTAAGTGCATGGTGAAATCTCATGATGGCCCGTTGCATGATTTGATCGGTGTTGATATTTGATATTGTTTTATGTCTTTGATTTAGACTGAAAAATGTGAGCCAATGTTATTGAGATGTGATTATGGTTTGATATACTATGTGATTGCATATGCTTATTACAATATATTGTTCTTATGAAAAGATTATGTTTTGGCACATGGTTGTTATTGTTACTGCAGTAACTATTGTTGAGGTTGCCCATAGACCGCCTATTGAGGGGTATGGGTGATCATTGACCATAGGTGGCGGGCGCGTAGATAAGCCACTAGGGGGATGTGGGTTATACTACGGGTGCCACGTAGTAATCCACAGCGAACATCAGGGGAACGAGCAGTAAGAAAATGATTTATGATGTTTTATTATAACACGCGCGTGCTTTTTTAAATAAAGTTGAAATGACAAAAATACCCCTGACGGCCTCGGTTGAGTAGCTACAACCGCAAGACTTGGTTTTCGGCCGCTCATTTGGTGGATTTGTTTTCAAGTGAAAGTTTGGCTTAGTAACTTTTTGTATGTACATGTATGTTTTAACGGTAAAGCAATTTATGATATTTAGTCGTATTTCTAAATCGACAGGCCATAATTGATTTGATATAAACAATTGTTTATTTTACGTACGAACTTGTGTTTATTTTATGATTACTGGTAAATTGGGGCTATGATTTTGAATGGATGTTTTAATGTTGCTTTTGATATATATACGATATTAACGTAACGTACGAAGTATGATTTTTGATGTATATGGCTATATTTTGAAATGCTTTGATAAAGAGATCCGTTTTATATGAATTAAACTAATAAATGTGATGACCTCAGATTTGATTTGTTACTAAAGAGCCCCAATGTAATTATGCATCGGATTTGTAAATTGTGTTTTAGATTGGTCATGCACTTCACTCTTAATGCGGTGTTAGTTAGCTCTCTGCACTCACGGCGTATTCTTAGGAATACTCACCCTTTCAAATTCTTATTGTGTTTTGAGGATATTTAGGACTCCACGTTTTTTTTTTGATGATTGAGTCGGTGGCGTAGGCTGTAATCTCTGCTGATAGAGGTACTTCTCACTACGATACGGGTCCCACTAACAGTTGTCTTGGTTTCCTGTTATCTTGCACTCCTCATTTTCATTTTACTTCGACTTTGTTGATTTCTGTTTTGGTAATCGATTTTGATTTTAAATGCCGAAGTGTTTTACTATTATTCTCTGTTTTAACCATTCCGCTTTTACTCTGATTTGGAAACTACTGTATTTCAAATTTATACTATATTTGTGTTTTGTCTTTTTGATCTGGAATTGACGCTTCGTGGAGCCTTGGTGCGTGTGAACGGCCTACATGTGTTTTGAGGCAACACGGCGGTTGTCCGTGCTCGACTTCATGGTCGGGGCGTGACAACTTTATTGGTATCAGAGCATCTTGTTGTTTTCCTCGTTACATAAGTCCAGTGGGCCTGTAGTGAGTTTAGGATATATTCCGGACACTTGGGTGTCCATCCGCCATTTCAGTTTATGTTTTGTTTTAAAAATTAAAATGTTTGGTTTACCTTGTTTTTAATACTAACTTTGTCCCTTTAAATGATTTTGCTTTTAATCTCAAGTTTTGTGTCTCTTTTATTTATATTTACTGAAATTCTGAACTCGTTGTTGTAGACACCTGTTTTTGTCCTATATCTTTTAATTTAAATCAATTTATTTCTTAATTGGCATTTGGGTCATCGTTGGGCATTTTGGTCATTTTCAACATTCGGGGGCATTTTGGTCATTTTGAGTCCACTTTTAATTTAGATTAGCTAATTCATTTTTAGTTATTTAGATTGCATTTGAAAGAAAAAACCCAAAAAAGGAATCTCAATGTGCACCTTTGGCATTTTTACATGTTTTATAGCTTAGTTTCATTTAGTAATTTAGCATTATTGCATTTCAAACATGTAGTTTAAACTCATTTAATTCATTGATTAATTACCCTCTATTTTTAGTAATTAGTTAAACATGGCATAAATAGAATTTGGATGTTGCATTTTGCTAAGTAGTTTTCTTTATTATGAGCATTGCCATCGTAAAAAGTAAAAAAAAATGAAAATGAAAATTAAGAAAATCACAAAAAAGAGCTTTTATTTGTTCATTTGCATTTCTTCATAAGATATTTACATTTTTTTTTCTTTCTTTTCCTTTCCTAATTACAAAAATACAAAAGTGGAGTTCTGCAGTTGCTTATTTCCATTCGGATTAATGTTTACAAGGTATCCAAAATGCTTGCATCCTCCTTCTATTTGCCTCATCTTAGGCCTCAATGCTTGAATGGCCTGTGAACCTTGGCTCTTCACCATTCCATAAGACTTTGGGCTTTTCCATGATTGTCTCCCGCGATGGCAACCCCCTGTAGTGTCCTCAATGCCTCATGAGAAAGTAAAACAGGGAATAAAAGAGAAACAGACTCACCTTGCTGGATGCATTCTGCTTGAGCCAACTGCAAAGGGAACAAAGGCCAAATACTCATCAAACAAAGCAGTGGTCGCAAAGCATGCAATAACAGAATTAAGCAATGCAATCAGGGCTGTCCTATTTGATCACAATGCAGCAATTCAGGTTCAAAGATAATCAAGGCAACATTCATTCATTAAGGGCATAAACTGCAAAAGTTATTCTCAGTTACAAGTCAAGCAGATTGATGGCCATCTTAAAGGAAACAAAGTTTCACTTCTCAAGGATACATGATCAATTGCAAAACAGAGCATCATAGGTAGGCTAAAGTTCAGTTCAGTGGTAATCCAAGACAATAAGGAAATGACTAGCTAGGCAAGTAAATTTGTCTTTGCTACAAACATGAATTTGCACAACAGGAGACTTTGATAACCCAATTCACCATGCTTTCCCACAGTCACATAAGAAGCATATTTTTGCAGCATAGACAGTGACATCCTGCAGCTAGTTTTGGGCAACAAATACATGGCATTTCATATCATAATATGCACCAAATGACAAAAAAAAAAAAAAAAAAAACAGAGTCGCGTGCATTACATTTTTGAGCATTTTGACATTGTTAGCTTTCATTCCGCAGTATTTTCATAGCATTGCATTGGTCATTTAGTGTCTTGCATTAAACAGTTAGATCACCATATCAAGAGAGCCTTTCATCATAAAACAGAACACTGCATGATCTCATTGCATTTCACACGCACAAAGCATTCTAGCATAAGAATTTTTATCATCAATAGCACATAGACAGTGGAATTAAAATCAGCTAGAGGCATCAAGGTTCAAGGCAGGTTGCAGCATAAGAAACACAGTGATTTAAGAGCAAAACAAAATTGTCATCGATCAAGGGCAACATGATCACAATTAGACAATTGCAAGGCATTAAAAAATGGAAGAACAAAGCAATATGCCGACATGGGAGCCAATAATTCTCATCATAAGCAACAGAGTTCAGTCTTAGCATACATGGCCGAGCAAAATCAGAAAAATTCAATTCTGAGGCATGTGTAAGAGAGAAAAGAAAGCTCACCAAAGCTTGTTGCCACTTGGCAGTAGCTAATTGGTCCAACTCAGAAGACACTGCGATGTAACATGTGTGAGAAAATTGAATTGAAACAGGAACTAGAACAGACAAAAAAGGAAATTGAGAGGAAACCTCACCTCTGCCAGCTGGTCTGCTTCACACGCTTGCAACAAGAATCACCTGCAGAAACAAACAAAAACAGAAAATTAGCAGGCAAGTAAAGAAAAAAATAAATAGGGGAGGCTTGGAAAAAAAAGGGGGAGAGTTTTTTAGAGAAAAAAGGAGGATCCTTATCGGAAAGAAGGATCTCGATTCATTAAAAATACACAGTCTCTCTCTTTTAGGTTGGGAAGACAGCCTTTCACTGACTCTCTCATGCTCCGAATGGACTAATTTCCTCTCCCTAGGGCTCTCTCTTCATTCTCTGGACTCTCTCTCCTCCAGGGAACTCTCATTTTTCTTGATCGAAAACTATCATCTTTTCTCTTCACTGAGAAAACTCTCACTACTCTCTCACTACAGACTCTCACTCTTCAATCAAGCTCCCTCTTTTCCCCCTCTATACACAAAACTCGGTCTCTCTTTCAACTCACCAATTACCTCTCCTCACACACAAAACTTTCCTCTCTGAAAATCACACACACTCTCCCTTCGAAAAAAAAACTTAGTCTCTCTTAAAGATGGTCGGGTTTGCAGAAAGTGGGAGCTAGGGTTCTTTGGTTAAAATTTGGGGCTTTTTCAGTCCAAAGCATTATACAACAAATTGAAATATGAGTTAAAAAGGAGAGAGATAGCAGAAGCCAAACCTCAAAGTTACGGGTCAATTCTCTGGTGAGATCATCGGGATTGATTGACGGCACCATTGAAGGTTTCGGGTTCTTCTTCATCAAGGCTTAATCCGAAAGCTTTCCGCCGAATTACTTGAGGAGTTTTGGGTTTTCGAAGGCGAGGAACACGAATCCGGCGCCATATTGATGGAAAATAGAGATCTTGGATGAGTTCGAGCAAAGAGAAGTAGGTGTAGACACCCATTTTTATCCTATATCCTTCAGTTTAAATCAATTTATTTCTTAATTAGCATTAGGGTCACTTAGAGGCATTTTGGTCATTCTTGCACTAAGGGCATTTTGGTCATTTACATTCAGGGGTATTTTGGTCATTTTAAGTTCACTTTTAATTAGCTAATTTTTTTTTCTAATCGTTTAGATTGCATTTGAAAAAAATTGATGAATACCTTTAGCATTTTCACATATTGCATGATTTCTTTTCAGTAAGTAATCATAAAGCATATTGTATGATTTTTTTTCGTTTAGTGGTTTAGTAGTGCTGCATTTTAATCATAGAGCTTAAGTCCTTCTTATAGTGGGTCTAATTTTCAAATTAGCATTTTCATCCATTTCTCCTTAAGCATGTTCATATTTAGTTTCACTCTTCCATTAGTCATATATACAATAGAGGCACAAGTTCAGCTCTTGATAGGCATGCTCATGTTGTATCCATTTTGCCCGTTAGTCATGCATGTTTAGTTGCACACATGTCACTTATGAGTCGCATGTATTGGCATTCTTAATTAGACCATTCACTTAAAAAGGATCTACTTTATTAACTAATTTAGATTTACAAGTAGGTTCCCAATTCCAGTTGTAAATGCCTAAAAAACAACAAAAAATTGTTTTCCTTCACATTCTGCATTCCGAATAACAAAAGGACCAAAATTACATAGTTTTTCAAATTTCAAGGATTTCCTTGCTTCTTGCTTCTATCCTTGTGCCTTTCTTTCTTGCGCATTTACGGGTATAAAGTTGCTCTCAGGCAGCAGCTTTGAAATGGTGATTAGATGACCTGCAAAACAAAGGACAAGAAAAACAGTTTCGATTCTTGTTCCTAACAGTGACAGTTTGCCGCATATCCCATTGACTCATGCATGATCATCTCATAAACATTGCTCCTTCTTAGTCAAATTGCATTCAATCCTTGAGCATAATGTTCCAGCAGTAGTAAAATAGAAAACCAAAAGATAGCTAAGCATTCAGAGTCATCCACTCACAAAGCATTACATCTTACCTTTAGCATTTTGACATTGCATAAGCATTTCACAACATAGAATTCTGCACACATTCATCGCAGCAACATTCAATTCAGCAAACAGACCACTTAAGCAAGCATAATTCTGCATTTTCAACATTCTTCACTCATGTCCAATTTGCAGCATCCTTAACTAGCATCTTTACAGCGTACATAATCACATTCCGCCTATAAACATGCACCAAAATACCAAAAACAGAGCATAATCCTTTGCATTAAAGTAACCAAAAAAATAGAGCATTGACATCATGCATTGCATCCTTCAAGACAATAAAAAAATGAAACAACAAAAACAGAGCATTTCATAGAGCATTTGGCATACGATATACACATGCATTTTGTAGATCAAGCTCATGCACTACACTCACATTTCCAGCACATTAAACACTTCAATCACTCTCACATAAAAGCATGTATACCTTCAATTTGACACATACGGCCAACTCCATGAGCATCCATACTTTAACATTCAATCATTAGGATTGGTCATATTGCATTTAGTTTCATTCATTTTCATTTACAATTACTTCACACAACAATAACAGGAAACTCAAACCTTTGGTACAGAGGCAGAATGGCTCACCTTAGAACTGTTGCAAACTTTTGATTGGTCCCAAAGCTGAGCTGGCATCCTTGATGGCAAAATAGTGCACCTGGAGAAACAGGAAGTGAACACACACGTGAGAGAGGAATGAGTGAGAGAAGCAGCAGGCAAGTGACTTATAAGCGGACAAAATAAACAAATGAAGTGGGAACCGTACCTATGCCAGCGGACTAATCCCACAAACAGACAAGGCAAGGTAATATGGATCGA